>WHYT01017551.1:25739-41164 GCA_009806455.1 Tetrax tetrax
CAAAAAAAAAAAAAAAAAAAAAAAAAAAAGGAAAAAAAAAAAAACACAAGCAAACAAAAATAAACAAAAAACCCCACTGCTAAACACTGTTCTTCAGGCTCCAAAGTCAGAGCATCTCAGTCAAATAACTGGTTTTAGTTCACGCTTTCCATACATGAACAGTCCCTTCCAATCTGCATTCCTGTCAATTTTTTTTTCTGTTGCTTCCTAGAAGACTCCCTAGTGTCCTAGAGCCTTTCTGTTAAAATTATGTTTGCACCACAATTTCTATTCCTGTTCAACACGTAGAGATCGCAGACACGTAAACTGATTGTATCAGTTGTAAGTACAGTGGATTTCCAGTGAGGTGTGTCTTAAAAGGTTCCATTTTCAGTAAGCATACACTGTTGCTGCTTCTGAACAGGTACATCTGGAACGCTGCAGCGCTGCCAGCTTGGCACCGCCCCGTGTTCCTGCACTTACTGCTGGCAGGGTCCGTTTCCCTCAGCATTTTCTGAAGTGGCGGATTTAGCGATTCCTTAGAACAAAAGCAATGTGCCAAGAGTAGGTGGAGAGGAGAGAGATAACGAGAGAGCTTCCCTCAGTAACAGGTGTAATTGGCTATCAGTTAAGCAGTAACTGATCTTTTCTTTCCTCCTGGGGCAAGAGTTGAAGCATCAGCAACCCTGGGGAGCAGCGTTGCTGAAAGCCAAGAGGAACAGCATCTGTTTTCCTTTGGCAGGCTGTTCACAGCATCATAGCAGAAGGGCAGGCATGACTTTGAGAACGGCAACCTCGCTATTCCCTACTTTACGGAAATGCATAAAAAGCCAAAGCAGGGAGGACGGGGTAGATTTCTTACCAGCCCTGAGGAAACTTGTAACTACATGACAATAGTAGGCCATGGAAATTGTGGCCTTTGTTTCTCTAAGTACTAGTTAGAGCTGTGGTTTCCTGAGGTTTCAGCCCTTTTTGCGTTCTGTGGCCTAAGCAGAGTGGTGGAGAAATCCACACTCCAAAAAAAAAAAATAATTTGGGAAGGGAGGGGAGGTGAGCAGCTGTCCTACACCAGGAGGACCTCAGTTTATGGGAAGGTCCAAGTCCCTGATGGTGCGTTATAAAGAAGATTCTCCAGAAGGAGCTTAGGGGAGCTTCAGCTGTTTGTAGCTGTGATTGCTCGCTTCAGAAATCTGCAATCAAGCAACCTATTTTGATGACAGTGAGAACTGTTTGATGCAGGGAGTTGTAGCCTCTTGGCAGACCCTATGGACTGTGTCCAGTACCTGCACCTATGGGCTGCCTCTTGTTCTCAAGCTTGGAAGTGGAGGCTTTCCTCAACCATTGAAATTTTGGGTAAAGATCTTGTTAAACCTGTCTCCTCCTAGCAATATGTTGCATAGCAGTAAGGTTGTAAAATATACAATAGGGAATCAGCTGTACAACCTGTGTGTAACAAGAAACATCAACAAATATGGCCGTAACCTGCTAGATAGAAACCAAGTCTTCTGCAAATTGTACATCTTGTGATACTGGTGATGCCTGTGTTTCATACCAACCAAAAAGTGGCCATCAGCTACTTTAGATGAGGTTCCTAGTGGTTTTTTTATGGATAACCTGCATCATCTAAAAGCCTGGCAGTATGCTGAGGTGGAAGACAGAAGACAATGCCTTTATTTCCTTAAGAGTACAAGTTGCTGCCTGCACGCTGAAGGACATCCTTTTGAAATGGAAGAGGTTGATTAGTAAAGACTACCTCATCTCAGGATCTGACTGAGCTGTAAATGAACTGTGTCCTTTACTCTGATGGTTTTTTTCAGTCTTGCCAAGCAATTTAACAACATGAGACTTGAGGCTCTGGATTTTGGTTATGGTGCTCCTGTTTGAAGGCAACAGTTTGTCCTGGTTGTGGTCAGGAGAGATTTTGCTGATTTCCACAGCTAGATAGTTTGACAATTGCCTTAACTTTTCCTTGTCTTGGTTGTGGTCCCAACCTCTTCTCCAATATTGCAAAAGGAGAGAGCAGTATTGGTAACTGTTCACGATGCCATGGGTTTCGGCTTGAAGCATTCCATTATCTGCCAGGCCAAGAAGGGTTCAAGATGCTGAGATCACAACGCTTTGTAGGTAGGAAGTAGCAAAGCTGATACTGTGTTCAGGCCAAATATTTTGCAGGAAGCTTTAAAGACTGATGGGTTGGTGTGGGTTTGAGTTTTTTTTAATATTACAAGCATGTCCTTTCCTACTCATTAATAAAATACTTTATTGATCTGGATAGTTGATCAAATCTGATCTTTATCTGATCCTTGAACAGAAAAACTGCAAGTTGCTTCTTCTGGCCATTGAATGCCATAGTAACTGTTCATTTCCATTTGGTGATGAGAGCATCTGCAGGTTAGATAGTCAACAGGATCTCCTTACCACGGTGCTTTTCTGAAGATTCGGTGTTGAGTTGGTTCTCCAGTATGTGTAATACCCAGTCACCCTGAAAGGCAGCTATTTTATTTATTTATTTTAAAGAATGAGCCCTGTTAATTGTTTTCTTGACGTTTTCAGCAACTTAATTTGCTCCTGGTTTTAGGAAGAGACCTAGGATGGGCAGAGGTGGAGAGCGGAATCTCTTCTCCTCACTAACGTATCTTCTTCTTATAGCCAGGTAGGCTCTGTAAGTAGAATGAAGTCTCTCTGCCACAGTCAGGGGAAGAAAATTTGCACTCGTGGCCAGCAAGAGGGAGCAGGAAGCCACAGAGCTGGGATATTGTTGGATGTGAGGGCTGAAGAGATTTTTTTTTTTTGTATAATAGCTACAGAGGCAATACAACGTCATTCTACGCTATAGTTGGCTTTTGTAAGATGTTAAACATTTATCTGAGCTAGTCAGTGAAAAAAAAAACCTCATCCTAAGAGATCTAGTCCTGATTTCAGTTGAACTGAAGTTCTAAGACTGTTAACAGAAGTTCTTAATTTCAAAAATGAAATTAGTCCTTATCATTGCTAGCTACTGACAAGTTAATTTCTCTGAGGAGCTCACAGTTTTGAATAGGATATTTCAGACTCCACCATAAAATCCTGCTAATGGACCATGTTAAAATTACCAGAGATCTGCATCCTAAGGCAGAGGAGATCAGCTGTAAGATAATTGGCACCACAAGAAGAACAATAAGAAACAGCAGAACAACAAGAAATAGAAAAGGCTGCAGAACAAGAAAAGCTGTTTGTTTTGACTTGTTAAAAATGAGAACAAACGACAGGGTAGAGTTAAGAAATATCCAGCTATCTTTCAAAGAGATTAAAAGAACAGCAGAAGTTTTTAAAAGTGCAAGTAAGAGGAAAAAATTAACACGAAATTACTGTGTGGTAGAGATCCAGACTTGATTACGAAACTACACTCAACACCTGGCTTCTTGCTGGCAGTGTCCAGCGTTGGTGGGTGAAGAGAGATAACACTGAGAAAAACTGAAATGGCCTAACAACCTGGAAGTGAAAAAAAGTTCTCCTGGAACTGTTAATTGTTCAGATCTAATGGAAAGAAGCTGTTCTAGTATCCGGCCTGGGGACGGTACCACATGAATGGAGAGCCTCTACTGTAATCACTGGTTTTTAAGGGGAGGGGAGTATAAAAAATCAACCTGAAGGATAATGTAAGTGAGCGTGAAGGGGAGATGTTTACTGAGGATAATTATGCCATACACCTTGATGATTGCTGTTTTTGAGATGAGTCTTCTCAAACAAACTCCAGCTGCAGTGCAGTATTATGTGTGATGACATTGGCTAACAACTGGAGGAGGTGGGAATTAGAAATTGCATGGGGATCTGGCACGGGAGATAGGCTAAAAGGCAGCGTGAAGGGCAGGGTAACTGATGGGGTTCCCCAGGGATCTGTCATGGAGCTGATACCAGTTGTCATTACTGACTTTCCACAATAAGCAGGAATGCACTGATGGGACAAAAATAATAGCCTCACCCCAGAAGATGCTGGAATGTTACCAGGGAGAAAAACAGGTAACCTTGAGGAGCAGACCAACAAATAAATGAGATTGTTTTAGCACTCGAGTTCATTCAGCTGTCGATGAGGACCTCACTTCAAAGAGTCCTCATTATACACCGTGGTTGTGGAGGGCTTTGCACCTCCAACGTGTTGCATCTTTGAAAGAGAGAAACGCAACCCTGACACAGTGCTACCATCGGGATGGAGGAGCGAGGGCTGCAAAGGGACCTGCTGCTCCTTTGCTGGAAGCTGGAGTACAGTCCTGCTTGCTCATGTCCGTGTCTCTTATGCTGAAGCTGGAGCAGAGGGAGCACTGACTTGGTCGGTGGAGTGGATGAGGAATCCCTTTCCCAGCCCAGCTGGCTCAGGATAAGATATTTCCTCCATTACCAAATTAATGTGGAAAACAAAGCTGGTTAATTGGGGGATAACACCCGAGGGGCTGAAGCCTACATCTGTACCTACTCCTTTGACCGTATTTCCTATCCCATAAGATTGTCTTTTATGTTGTGCATTTCTCAAGGAAATAGTTTTATCTGCCCCACAGAGCTGAGAAGGAGATTTTCCCAGGGAGCTTCTCTGAGTTCCCAGCCAGGACTTTTTCCTGAAGGAAGAATGAGAAGAGAAAGATGATAAAGGCTATTCACTTCAGGACAAAAAGATCATTAACTAACTTAAATATTTTGCTCCCCACCCATGGAGATTAAGCAGGATCATATAGACAAATTCCTCAAAAGGAAATAAACAGATAATAAAATCAGCAGACAATTTCCTTTTCCTTCTTTGCAAACCACAGCAAGACAAGTCTCTCAGAAGAGGCAAGGCCAGAGCTGTGGGAAGTTCTTCAGGGTGCCCATGTGTACCCCTTACGGAGATGTCTCCTCTGTTTAAAGTAGCAGCTTTAGGGACTCAAACCATAGAAATAGTTTATTAAAATTTGAAGGAGATTGGGAGGGGAATTAGTCTTAGGAAAGCTCAAGCTGCCCTGGATGCAGTCATTAAGGAAAACATTATTTAGGGCTCTCCATGAATCCTTTCCAGGTAGAGCATCATCCTGGTGTTGTGCTGCAATACCCAGCTAACTTCTCAGCTGGAACTGGGCCCACTCTCCCACCTCTGTCCCTTGCTGACAGAATTGCTGTGCGGGAGGTTGACAACCCAACAGACAGGTTTTGAGCCACCGACTGCTTGTTGCTGCCCCTCCTCACTTTGGAAGACTGGGTGGTTCCTCAGCAGAAGCTGTTTAGCTACGTGGTGTGGGAGAAGAGGCTGTTTCTCCGTGAGGATCGTGACATGATTTTCTGTTTTAAACTGTGTACACTCAGGTCACCATCTCATTGTCCCGCTCATCTGTACACAGGATTTCATGGCCACCAGAAAGTTTTGGATCCACAAGGAACATCAGTTTATAGAGCTGACTTCCACCATAGGAAATTGAGAAGAGTTCAGGCCAGGTGGTGAGGTGATGCACCAGGAGAATGTCTCTGTGGAGGGCTGCTGGAGCGAGTGAAGAAGCAGCACTGGCTTGTGCTGTCTCTGTGCCAGCTGGGAAGAGATACTCACGTAGTATGAGGATGTACCTTACGTAGGGAAGGGTAATCTACAGCTCTGATCAACGCAGTCCAGTGCAATATTCCTATGTCAGGAGTATCCCACCCTGCTTCCCGACTCTTTTCTGGAGTCAGCATGAGGCTTGAGCAGAACAGGCCTGAAGTCTCTGGAGTCTGCAAATGGATCTTGCCCTCAAAGCGTCTGCAACGTGACCATCCCTTGGGTACAGAGAATGCCTAGAGCAACTACGCTGCCAACTTGCATCCGTGGAAACCGAGACACAGCCAGCTCCAGGGGAAACAGCCCCAGAACGGGACAAATACCATCAAGTGTGTGATCTCATCTTGTTAGAGGGTCAGACAGCGGAGAATAGATGGGAATTGATGTTGCTGATGCAAATCTGTTGTGGGTTTTTTTTTGTAGGAGCACTTTGTAAATGTTGATCTCAGATATACATACACCCTGATGACCTAGACTTTGTGGTACCTGTTTACTTTGAATTTCACTGTCGTATCCATTGCCAGCTCTCTAGGGTCAGTGATGCATTATCTACTTCAAAAAAACAGTGAATAAAAAGGGTGATGCTTTTATAGGAGAGCTAATCAGTTTAACTACTAGGTACACAAAAAAGCACAGTAGCTACAACTGTATTGCTATTTTGCTCCTTCAGAGAACAATGGAACTTCTTTGACACATCTATCGTGTCTTAATTTTTATAATAATTGGGAAGAATGTCACCTGTCCTGTTAAGAGTTAAATTATCCTACTCTTGGCCAAAACGTATTTCCTATCTCTATGTCTGGAGCCCTCCTCTGGGGAGGTATAATTAAGAATTCCTCACTGAAGTAAGATCAGAAGTTGCTGCATCCAGAAATACCCCTCTTATTCCAAATCAATTAGCAAGGATAATGAATGGTTTCTTTGCATCAGGAAACCATAGATAACATAGCCTGTGATCTCTGTTCAAGGACATGAAATACTGGATTAAGTTCCGATCTGAATAAGGTATCTGCCTTAATTATTTCCCTCCACACCTTATATTTCCAGCAACAGCATGAAAAGCAATCAGAGTGCTGGTACTCTTTTCTTATCGTCTTGGCTGAAGAAGCCAAGAAGAACCTTTGGGCTGATGAACCTAGCACTGAACCTTCAGGCATCTATTTAAAAATTATAGCAAAATAATACCTTCATCTAGGAGGTATTTCACTATTTCACTATTTCACCCCATAAGAAAAATCAAAATATCAAAATTGTTCTAGCTGGTAGAATAAAGATTATGGCCTGGTTGCACATCGAAAGCAGCAAAACAGAGCTTTGGGCTTCTCCAGAAAGTCAGTCGCTCAGTTGAAGTGATCCTAAAATGTCTAGGTTAAACCGTAAAGTCTTGTAGAGCAACAGTTCTTGAATGTTCTAAAACTTTGTGCAAATCCCATTAAATATACCAGTATGGATCAATTCTGTTAAAATCCCGAAGATTAAAAATGCAACCTCACCACTTCATCTCCTCCAAGCAGTCCTCCCTGCTGCGGGCAGTTAGAGGGGCTGCTCTTAGGTTTCCACCATTAGAGGAACCTTCCTATCACCTTATCTGTCCTTAGGTAATTGAACCTTGAAATGGGGAACGTTCTTGGAAACTTACAGCAGTTGCTTTTAACTCAAGTACTCTTCAAAGTGCCACAATATCCTTTTTTAAAAAAAAACTCTATTTGCCAAATACTCTCCCTCTGTCCCTCTCCAGGATCCACTGACAGCTCCGTAGCAGGAGTAGCCAGGGCTCCTGCCGTAACGTTTACTGTCTAAGTCACCAGGTTTTTCATGTCCTGCCACCTCTGTTTCGTGTAAAAAGTCTTCTCTGTAACCTAATGCCTTCCAAAAGAGCCAGGAGCGATATATCTACAATGCCCTGATCGTAGATGTTGACTCTCAAAACTATTAACAATCCAGAGTTGTTTGGTTAGAGCACATCTGTCAGAAAAACATCATTGTGAGACAGAGAATCTGTTTCCTCACTGGTGAAATATGTGCCTGCTTTCCAGTTTGAATTCATCTTTTGTTGCTCCTGTTTTTCACTGCTATACTCAAGATCATTTACTACACGATCATTTTCCCTGAAGATCCTTTTATTTTATGAACAAGTTACCTCTCAATTTTGTTTCAGATAATCAAAACTGATTTAAATCTTTACTTATAGGCACTATTTCTATATATCATTCATTTCTTTTTAAAGAGCCTTGGAAAATTTATATTATTCTAGTATTGGCCGTGATCTAATGTCACCTAAATGCCTACTACAGCTTTTCATTATTGCTCTGAAACTGTTTCACCTGTCTGTTGCCAAAAATGATCAGAGGGCTGGAGCACCTCTCCTGTGAGGACAGGCTGAGAGAGTTGGGGCTGTTCAGCCTGGAGAAGAGGAGGCTCCAGGGAGACCTGATAGCGGCCTTCCAGTGCCTCAAGGGGGCCTACAGGAAAGATGGGGACAGGCTGTTCAGTAGGGCCTGTTGTGATAGGACAAGGGGTAACAGTTTCAAAATAGAAGGAGGCAGATTTAGATTAGATATTAGGAAATTTTTTTTTACACTGAGGGTTGTAGAACACTGGCACAGGTTGCCCAGTGCCGCCCCATCCCTGGAAACGTTCAAGGCCAGGTTGGATGGGGCTTTGAGTGACCTGGTCTGGGGGAAGGTGTCCCTGCCAGGGCAGGGGGGTTAGAACTAGGTGATCTTTAAACCAACCTAAACCATTCTATGATTCTCTGATACGCATATATATTATTTTTGTGTGTGTGTGTGTATATATATATAAACGTATATACATATATACATATATATATAGTTATTTCCACCTTTGATTGCTGAAAACCACTGGACACTTGGATACCCTCACAGGTTATCCCTAAGGTTTTGGATCTGGGACGCCAAACTTTAAAAAGAAAACAAAAGAAAATAACTTGCTGGCAGTGAAAACGATTCGCTCCCTTGCAGGACATGATGAAAATAACCAAGGAGGATTTCTAAGGCGGTGGTTCTCTCCAGGAACACGCTGCAGGCACAGGGTGGGTTTTCCCGCGCTGGCCAGCCGCGCTCCCCCGCCCGCAGCCCCCCGCCAGCCAGCTCTGCCTCCAGCCGTCCTCCCGCGTGGGGCCAAACCTGCAGAAATGCCGTGGGCTTCTTGGGCAAGGAAAAGAAGAGATAATTAATTAAATCCACATAATTAAGTAGGTACGCTTCTGCTGAAGGGCAAAGAAGTTCAGAGCTTTATAAAGTTCATTTTTACTCTTATCTAAAAATGTAAAGTACTTTATACTTCCCATAGCTCTGTGAGCTTAAATAACCAGTTACATATTTTTCCTTAAAAAAGATATAACTTTAGATTATTTTTTAAAAATTAAATAAATAAAATAAATGCTAAATAAATTTAGAAAATTTTTTCCTAAGCAATCAGGAAGCCGTGGCTCTCCGTGGCAGTGCCTCTTCTGCGGCCATGTAGGAACGGGTGACAAAGGCAATGACGTTTTTTTTCTGTGATTTAAGACGAGAGAAGGCTGTCACAGCTCCCCAGCTCAGAGGGCTGCTGGCAGCGCAGTTTGCCGTACCATCCCTATAAATCTATCTTGTCCATTTGAAATTACTGAGTGCCAGTTTTGTGTTTAGATTAAAAAAAAAAAACAAAACCAAACCAACCGTTTCCTAGAACTCAAGTTACATGACCTGAGGCAGAACTGGACATTTGGAGCTCTGCAAGCTCGTGCTGGAGGTTCTCGAAGGGGTCGCTCCAGAGCAGATTTGTGCATATTTGCAGATCACAGATTCACACAGATACTGCCAGAAAAAGGTCTCACCCTAGTTACATTTTACTGGGACTGTCATGATGTGCTTGCTGCAGAACCTGAGGGCACAGAAAGGAGTCTCAGTACTACGAAACACAAATATAGAGTTCCCCATCCTGTTCCCATTTATATCCTGAGTCACAGAAGTGCGAAACACCCCTTTAAAAGCATTAATAAATCAATGGCTCCAGACAGTTCACAAGACTTTATATCTTCTTCTCAAGACACTTATTTCTTCCTATAGTTATACTTCAATATCTCCTCTCTCAACCTGTGGTCTTTGCACTCTATTTTTTTCCCAACTACCTCGTAATCTCCTCACGCCAGGGACTTCCCTTCTGCCCTTTTATCACAACAGTAAAAATAAATTCCCTAGAAAAGCTTGTTTTGATCCACGGGGCGTTCTTGGTCGCTGCTCATAAAAGACGATGGAAATGTCAAAAAGGCCGGAAGGCTGAGAGCAGGCTCGTTTTGGGTACGCTCCTGGTGCTGAAAGAATACAGTGGATTTTGAGGGATGACTGAGGACTCGCTCCGGTGAATGAGTGATCACAGTGTCACTGTGGGTTCAAGCTACCTGGTGCACAAACAGGACAGAGAAATCTGAAATGGAAAACCACTGATCAGACAGCGTTTGCACAATAGTGTGCAACGGCTGTGTGACACATGCAGACCCATCGCCTCTCTGTGGCCAACAGTGATGACAACAGCTTCACATCAGCGATGGACTTCATCCCTCCCATTTTAACTGGAGGCAGCTTTTGGCAGCTTCAGACCAGTCCTCTCCTTTTCCACATCCTTGGGAGAAGAAGAAAAAAAGCAATTCCTTTGGTTCTCTGAAGCCACAGCTCTGTGCAGTCTCTCATTTGGAGAAGTCAGCTCAAGCAGCCGCAGCTCAATTCCAGGCTGTGGATTGCCAAGGACAAGGCAGCTCAGATGTCAGGCAGAGCAAGCTTCAAAAACGTTCCATCAGTAAGTCAATGTGACACCCAAACCAGTTTCCTTGTGTTGTTTGAGAAACTTCTGCTGACATCATATGTTTGGAAGCAGTCCTGTTTGCATACGTGTGACAGTGGCGTTTCTGTCGCTGTATGATCAGCATCAGAGGGTCTTCAAGCAGTTTGGGCTGGATTTCCTCCTATTGGAAGCTTGGGGTTTTTCTCTTCCTCTACACTCTCCTGTTCTACATGTCAACAAGCTTCATGCTTCTCCTTTTCCAAACCACCTGATCTGAGTCCTGCCTTAAAGGCTGGTATCCCCCAGATCCTCAAAGGCACCCGCTTGCAGCGCAATGGGATGTGCCTTGATCTTCTTTGGGCGCATTCGCGTAGAAATATTAACTTGTGGTGTGGACATATATTACCTAACACAGAAAAGTCCTCATTAGGTTCCAGCTAGGAGTCTGCAGAGATCTTTCCACGGAGGAAAAAGCAATTTACCCTCATTGATACTAGTCAAGTGTGTCAATGTGGGCGTGCAGTTTCAGGAAACGCTGTAGGATCACTTTTTAAAATTATTCTAGACATGAATAGAAGCTACGTGTAGGAAAGTGCTCCTTGATTTGTGATGGTTCTCCCACAGCTATTCCTGCTCCATCCAACTTACAAATGGTTATTTAATTAGTGATCTAGAGCCTACAGAGCAGGTTCATTCATCTCCTCCTATGACAGAATTATAAAACGTTACAGTAGGCTGAAGTGTTTCACAGTCAATATTTCACGTAATTAGAGGAGGCCGCCAAGTATCTTTGGCCTTGCATTATTGACGGTTTAATGAATAGACTATTTCTCCTCTGCGAACATCTGTTTAAATACAGTCCTTCCCCCTTATGAAGTAGTTCAGAGCTTTCAAATAACTGTCATCCTTTTGCTCACAGCAAACTGGTGATTAAGCAGCTATTCATCCCACACGGAAGGTCAGTATTTTCTTTGCAACCCAACTGGCACAAACTCTGTGACAATTTAATAGCAGTGTTTATCACATTTCTGCATCTTCAGGCCTGAAAACGAAGTTATTTTAACTCCAAATTATTTGTAGGGAAGCCTTTTTGCCCAAGTTCCACTTTGGCGGGAAAATAAACCCTCCTTTTTAATTTCATATCATTAAGCTGAATACAGCTATCTCAAAAGTTCAGTGGGGTTTCTTTCTGCCTGACAGGCTCTTTTATCGCAAAGTTGGAAAACAATCCCAGGCAAAGAATCATCTAGCAAAACGGTGGAACTGTCTCCTGCCTAGATTTTTCTTTTATAAAAAGACTACACCAGAAAATTTAGTATTACACAAATGTCTGAAACAATCCTTCCTAAAGCCATCAGTTTGACCTTTTAAATTTGTGATGGAACAAACGGCTTTTCTTTACTGTAAGAACCCCCAGATCCAAATAACTGGTGTCCATTAAAAAAAATTCTGGGGTTTTCTTTGCCTATGTCTTCGGCCAAAGATACTGGACCAGCCGGAGATGATCTGTGGATGGACCAACTGGTCACGCCTGGAGACATCCTGCAGGAGAACATTGCAAATGATGACAGCGCTGGGGATCCTGGAGAGCTGGTGGACAGGACAGTGCTTCTGGAAGAGTCTCTGCTTATGCAAGGTATCACTCACTTTGGAGAACAACCTACAAAGTGTAACTGCGTTGCTTTCGCTGATCTCTCAGCACAGAGGTAAGAAATGCAACTTCTCAAATCAACAATCTGTCATGATCCACATGATCATGACGTGAAGCAGCAGACTCAGGCTTTGCTGAAGCAGGTGTAAACTGAGAGTAACATTCAACCTTGAGGCTCTGAAGGTAGCACAGGGTGTTCAGTTCTGCATTCCCCTATGCTGAACGGCCCAGAACAGTCGTGTCAGGGGAAAATCAATGCAGGTGCAGAGTTGTTGTGACTTTTGCAGCTAAATAAATTCTTTGGTGTTCTGGCTCTCTTCAGCCTTTTATCAGGTTGATCCAGAAGAAGGAAGTATAGAAATATTTGAATGGTGGATATTTACCATCTTCATTAAAAAGGAAAAGAGGAAAGAAACTCAGCAACTGGAGCAAACACAATTTTATGCAATTGTCTTTGATTTTAAAAAAAAAAAAGGAATTAAATAGCTTAGCTCTCACTGGGCTCCGCCTAAGGGACTACCATGAATGAGTTACACAACTTAGCATTCATTCACCAACTGATTCTTTGCAAAACCATATGGCTCCTTACAGGGATTTCTTTTAACATTATGCATGGATATGACATTGGTGCCTTTGTAGATGTTAAGTAAAGTATGTTGCTTGGGGCTCATTTTGAAATACTGTTTCTAGATAGTACAGCAATGCTAGTTTTGCAAGCAATAACCTAATAGAAAGCAGTTGTTAGGCAATTTCAATCAAATTATGAAGAGAAATGTAAAAATAAGAAATATTGAAAGAGTAAACTGATCTAAACTTTATGTCCACTTAACTCCATGGAAGGCAATGGGGGAAGGAAAAACATTCTTAAAAAGATGTCATTGGTTTCATGTATCAAATCGGAAATAACAGAACCACCACAAAATGAATATATTCATTAGCTGCAGTAAATTTGTTTGAAAGTATAAGTTCATAGCTTGAGAAAGTGTTTAATGATGTCTTCCCTTATCACAGGAGCCAGCAGAGACAGCTGCAACACCAATTCACATACGTTAGTTCCAACACATGCCCTAACTCTGAATTAACAGAAACACCATTCAAGTATCTCACAACATTTTCAGATGTGAACAGATATTTTAAATGTCTCCCTTCTTTAGGATGCTCAGAGTGGGTATCTGCAAGGGCTCGATCTTTCCCAGTAATTAATGAGCCCCGTCAGAGTTGGGGGCCTGCAGAACATTTCCAGCTGAGCACCCAAAAGCAAAAGCAGGTCAGGTGCTGCCAAGAGCGACTCCAGGGCAGCCTCGTGATCTCTGGTAAGTGAACCACGCTCATGTGGCTGGTGCAAAGGGGGACCAGAATATGGAGAGATCTTTCAACCTCTTTCTCACCATAGGTGACCCTAAGGGGAGAGGGACAAATGCCAGGGACATGCCCTTAGAGCACAGCCACACACACAGTAAAGTGCTGGACGCTTTCCTTCGCGTGGGAGGAGATGAGGAGCACTTTGGTTAAGCACATTATCCGACTGCAGCAGAGAACGTTCCGTACTTTAGGGATGGGACCCAGGTAGGTAACACCGCCTTGCTGTACTCAGTACCTCGGCTCCTCTTACTGCTGTCATCCTTCATCAACGTCTGTCTCCATATGCTGATGGGTTACCTGTAACGTCTGCCGAGCACTCCTAGGTTCTCAAGTGGAAAGCATCGTATAAACACAGTTACGCTCTAATACTCCCCTTGAAAGTCCTGACAACTGGGCTATATTCACCATTGTTTCCTTCCAGTTTTTTTTTTCTATGTAAAAGTACCATTTTGCTAGGGCTACACACAACAATCATCTCATCCCTGCACTACTCTGAGGCCAACATCATTTCCAAGCGCTGCAAAGTGGCAGACCTTTCCCAAAGAGAAAATAAATCCTTTATACCACTGGAAACCAAATGTCACAAAGCGCTGGGAAAAAAATACCGTAGTTTTGGTGAGGAGAACTGGACTCTGCTTGCTTACTTGTGCCGTCTGCTATATCCTTGCATCTGCAACCTACAAATCCACGATAAGAAGCTCAAATTGTGTTTCGCATGGTGCCTACAGAGCCCAGGTGAGAAGCTATTGTGAAAGACTCTGTGACTCCCTAGGCTCTGGAGAGCAGCAGCTACTCAAGAAAGTCCACATTCCGATGCAGAGGCGAGGAGGGGCTGGTTACAGGGTGCCGGGAATGAAGGCCCGGTTCACGGCCTTCCTCGCTTCGTTAGCGTCTCAGATTAGAGGGCTGCGGGCGGCGGAAAGAGAAGGGAGGCCGGCGGTTTGACTCCCCTCGCAGCTCCCAGGCAGCCCCGCTTCAGGCGTGAAGGCCAGGGGCCTCTGCTCCCACGCCGGCCCTGCCGCCACCTTCACGCGGGGGCTCGGCGGGGCAGGGCCGCGGCCAGGCCTCGTGCGTGTGCCCGCCATCGCCTCAGCACCTCCGCCCTCCCCACAGCCCCACACCCTGCCCTGGCTCAGGTCTGTGCCTGCCTTCCAGGCTGGGCCGTGGCCTCATTTGCCCCCCAAAACACCTTTTTGAGCAATTATTTGGAAATTTCCTAAGTAGGTTCATAAGCATGGGGCATTGTGTGTTGGGCAGCTGGCATTCCCAGGCTCGGGGGCCTCGCGGAAGTGTCCTGGTTTTGGCAGGGATGGAGTTAATTTTTTCCTCTCAGTAGCTGGTATGTTTTGGATTTCGTGTGTGAAGAATGTTGATAAACACCCTGACGATATGAGTTGTTGTGAATGAGACCAAGGACACCGTCCTGCTTTCCAAGTCTTGCTAATTTGCAGATGCAGGAAGCTGGGAGAAAGACAGACAGAATAATTGATCCCAACTGGCCAAAGAGAGTATTCCATGCCATAAACGTCATGCTCAGTATATAAGTGGGGGCTGGCCGGGGCGGGTATCTGCCTTCCTGGCATCCTTCTTTCTCTTCAGTTTGCTGGCATCGTTCCCTCTACCTTGCTGGCTCCCTTTTTGCTCCTTTGCTTGCCGCTCGGTTTTGTTTCCGTGATCGCTGCTCGGGACGGGCTGTATCGGTCATTGGGACATCGGGTGGTGAGAAAACATATATTGTTCACTTTGTATATTTTAATATCCTTATATTCTGTTATTATTGTAGTTTTCCTTCATTATTTTAGTAAATTGTCATCTCAACCCACGAGTTCTCCTTCCTTCCCAATTCTCTCCCCCATCCCGCCTGGGAGGGGGAGGGTGAGTGCGAAACTGTGTGGTGATTCGGGCTAAACCATCACAGGAAGCCACTCGTGTCCCCAGGCTGATGCTGCCCTGCCCCTACGCTCAGCCCCTGCAGACAACAAGGGGTTAACACCCTCCCTCCAAAAGAGAGGCGCGGGCCCTTTAAGGCCTTCCCCGCCTTCCTCTAATAGCGCTTCCGGTTGGTGTGACGTCACGCCTAAAGCGACCGCGGCGGCGGAGGTGGGCGGTGGT
>WHYT01017551.1:88381-114365 GCA_009806455.1 Tetrax tetrax
TTTTCCTTGTGTTGTTACTTTTCTTGAGCAATCCAGGGAAGGTGAACAGCTCCTCGGATAACTTTTAATACTAAACAGGAAAACCAAGTTGTAAAACATGACTGTGGAAATGGATTGAAACACGACATTAAAGTTATTGATTTAAATGCCACTTTATTCCCTTTCACTTATGTTAGGAAAATGGAATTATCCTACCAACAAGGTAAATTTCAAGCTGAGATGCTATTTCTGGTGATGCATACGTGTATTTGTGATTCTACTGAGATCTGAAAAGTTTGTGAAAAATGAAAAGATATTTAGAGACAGAGGAATTTTTGTATGTATAAATATATAAATGTGTGCAGTTGTATTATCTGTGTGTATATATAATTGATGATGATGATCTTAAAATTGATGATGATATTTAATACATAAGATGAACTGAGCATGGATACAGTTTGGGTGGAGGGAGAATTAAACAAGTCAATTTGAATCTCCATGTATAAGATGAAATCTAAATTTGTTAAAAGAATTTAGGTGATTAGATAACTGAAGTGTGAAGATATAACCCATTAGGGGTGTCATGCCAAATTAGCATTACCAGACTTTTAACGACCTCCCATTTGTATAATCCTTATTTACACTTGCACCTGATGTCTGCGGCAGACAGGAGACTAGCCATCCTGTGGTACCAGAGAGCCATTCCAGACAGGTTGTGTTGCTAAAGAGGAATATTGGGCTGAAAAAGGAACAGCGCTGGGAAAATAATTTTCATAGGGTTACTCCAGTCCTCAGCACTCTGCTTATATCCGTTGCCCTTGTATGGTTAGCATTGCTAACCCCTTAGAAATTGAGGCATTATTCATTTCAAAAGAAAGCTTTAGGGAGAGAGAAAATCTTGTTTCCCCTTGAGATTTCCCACATTCCAGCTTTCACTGGTCAGGTGTGGGTTGCATTGGCTGAAGGCCTTAATGTGGATAAGGTAAGGGATGGAACTGTGCAGCCTCTGGCGCCATTCCTGTGCCGTATACGGAATTTGGTGCTGACAGCAGGGTGAGAGATTCCTTCCTGCCCTTAGCGGTCTTTGCGTAGCTTGCAGCTCTAAACCACGTGTAGAAGTGAATTTTGAGAGATGTGCTTTTCCTTGTAAAAATGGAACATTTCTCAGATCTAGTTCAAAGCACCCACCTCTAGCAACTGTTGTCTGCTAATGGGTTTTCTCAATTCACAATTCTTGGCTGTGTCTCCATGCAGGTATCCATGAACTTACTTATGCAATACTGCTTTGAGGTACTGGGAACTGCTGGTACTCTTTTACAAGTGGTGACATGAGGAAGATGTCTGACTTGGGAATATTAGCATGGAAACAGTCTACTGGTTATCAAATTTCATCCTTATCCCAAATTGTATGAGAGATGACTGTACTGTCGAGAACACGAAGCGTTGTTTCATATCTGGTTTATTCAGATTATTTCTCTTGTGTTTGAGCCTTAAGCCAAAATGGTTTTAGGTCACTGATAGTTACCTCAGTGGTTCACATTGCATCTTAAAGCTTGCTTGGGATTTCTTTCATATCGGGATCAAAGCTGCAGTTCTAAAATGCCAAGGGTCAGTTCTATCCATTTCAGAAATTCTTCCTTCTTCCCATCACAGAGTGACGTGTGTTCGTGAGTTAGATGTCCCTCCACTGTGTTTCTTAATTTGGTGGTGTCTGAGTCATGCCTTTTCTGTGTGTTAAGTAGCTTCTTTTTTTTTATTATTATTTTATTTTATTATGAAATATCATAGCAACATCAGAAAGAAAGCTTATATCCCAGTTGAACAAATAAGGTGTACAAAAAACAGACTTAATAGAGAAGTAGAGAAGTCACCACCTGTTTTTTACACAGAATTAGGAGTGCTTCAGACTACACAAGTTGTTCTAGTACAGCTCCTACTGAGTGTTTTAGAAATATGAATAAACTTGCTATTTCAACTGTTTATTAAAGGTGTGGGGGTTTTATAGCTTTTGCATTTTCTCTGAATGTTAAAAAGCCCGTATTAGAAATAACAATAAAATACTGCAAGACTAATGCATAATTGAATTTTCAGATTTGAAGCAGTAAGTGTCACGCATTTTGGGGCATTTATTCAGAAAATGGCATTTGTTTGTCTGTACCTAAGCAGCAGACTTCCATGCATATTGTTTTTAAAAGTTTTATTTTCTTGACTGGCATCCATCAAGACATGCAGGGGATGCAGTAATTAAAAGCAAAAGTGCTTTGGAAATGTAGAAAATAATAGAATCATCATTACACATTGAAAAAATAGGAAAATTCATTACTAATTTATTGGAATCTGATTCTTCTATTGCCTACACACAAGACTTTCTAAATACTTTTAAATGTTTTTGTTTGGTCAAATACTAACGTTTCATCTGTGTCACGCCGAGAACAGCAGCACTGAACGTGACGCCTCGTGTGTTATCCAACCACACGTACTGCTGTGTAGCTTCCCCGTGCTGACTCTTCCTTAGCTCTTGTTCTCTCCTTCATTTTTGATGTAGGAAGCAGGAAAACAGTGTTTTCGGTCACTGCGTACAACAGTAATGTGCTCTTTTAATCTACACCTAAATGAAGTTTCTGTTTTGCCGTTTTGTATAACAGATTTAAAGCTAAACATGGCAAAAAAAAAGCATGTATGTAAGTGTTGATACTGCAAAATAGAAACAACTTACTTTGACTTTATGGCTTTCATCCTGGTCTTTTTTCCTCCGCAGAAGCACCTAACAGATTTAGTTGATACAGAATGATTGTCTGTTGATTTTACAGTTAGGTTTTCCTCTAATCTGTGGAAGTTTTTTAATAGTACACACAAAAATCTTCTGTAAATCATAGGGGAAAAGCGCAAACCCTAAGTGTTGGGTGTACATCCCTTACTACAACATTTAAATGTCTCTGAAGTACCCAGTGAAAGGCTTGTTTTCAGTGCTTATTAGTCTTCTAGAAAAATACATTGTTTAGCTTTCTGTTACTAGAGTTCTCCAGTGGTGGGCATATTTGAAAAACTTATAAAAGTCATTTTGTAATAGCTTTTGAAATGTTAGGGTGTTAATCAAATCTAGGCTTCACAGGAAAGAGACTGATTATCACGGCCATGATCACGAAGTAGACTTGGCTCAAGGATGACTCCATGCAAACAAGAGAACACAAGTGTGAGGTCAGTACAGCAGCTTCTGTTGCTCACAGGTAGCTGTATTTCATACATAATATGAGATGGGTTTATCTGGGGTGAGATGTGTGTCTGAAGAGCAGTCTGGCCAATTGCTTTCATCACCTACAGGCTATAAAAACGTGCATCAGCCTGATTAACCAAATGATGGTGCGCTACCTTAGCTGTAAGGAAAACAAATGCTTTTGATGACAAAGTTATTTGGGAGTGAAGTTGCTGAGATGCTGTTGAATGACTACACACACGTGCTGGCAAAATGGAAATTAAAAATTATACTTAAGCTTCTTTCTTCCTTACTACAATGATTTCTTAGTTTGTCTGGGTTCTGTTTTAAAAATTTGTCTGGTCTCCGTACCTCAGGAACTTCCTGAGGGAATTCTTCATGCATGTGAAGAACGCAGAGAAACTGCTCAGTGGAGACCACAGCGAAAACAAACCTGCAGACTTCAGAGTGAGTGAAGCACAGTTCTCAGGGACTGAATTTGAGACTTAGAGTTACACTGTCTAGGCTAAATAAGGACTTGTGGGTATTACTTGACTTCTTTAAGGGGGAAAAAAAAAAAATTCGGGTTTTGCAGGGGGAAGGACAGGCAGAATTACCCACTTACATTTCACTGCCTTGTGAAATGTGAGTTCCTTTTTCACAAATTTGGAAAATTTGCAATTAACACACAGTTATATTTATTTCCCTAGACAAGAGTCTAGTATTTAGAGTAAAATTTCTATTAATATTACTATAAATCCTTAAAAAAACCCCCATAGTTGTTACCTGATTGAAATAGCACACATTGATTTACATTAATGTATAGATAACAGATATTCAGCATTGAAGTTGGAACCCTGGTCCTGAACTGCTGTAATCAAATGTGCTGTGTGGTCTCAATTTTTCTTAGCATAAAAAATGTTAGAGGTTTTTAATTACAAGTTTACTAGTCAGACTGCCTCATTAAATTCTTATGCCTTTAATATATCTGTATATGAACAAACAAGTGTTCTGTATAGCTACACTTAGGACAATAATTGAGTAAAACTTATAAGACAGTATTTGGAATGAAGATAACTTTGCACATTTACAAAAAAAAGCATGATTAGCACTTCCAGTAAAATACTTCTACGTCCAGGTAGAAGTATTGATTGTAGATATTTCTTCTGATGCATCCTAATCAGCCCATCGTGCAAACCTTCCTTACTCTCAGGCAAGGTCCTTCCATGTAAATAAGGTTCCCAGAAAATCTGACAGGACACGGGGTGTATTAGATGCCTACTAAAGTTCTTAGAAATTAATAATCACTGCACAGGATGCTGATAACACCTCTGAGTGGTTTGCAGTAGTGGTGTACCTCGCAGGAACTATGCAATGGGCAGGGACTGCAAAATGATAAGCAAGAAGTTTAAAAGATCAAGATGTAAGGTGAAGGAAGGTTTTAATCTGCTTCTTTGATTTATTCTGATTCTTAGCTATGATTGTAAACCAGCAATAAATAGGGTTAATTAATGAGAATTAACATTATAACAAATTAACATATTGTGTAATTCCAGTAAGCCAAAGTGTCTATGTAATGTTAATGAACTTTTCTAGTTAACTAACATACTTATCTCTTTTCCTTTAATTTGAATTTCCAAAGTAGAATTCCAACATTTTAGATAAATGTAAATAAGCATAGTTGCGTTCAAAGGTGCTGGGGTCATCCTTTTTGGTTGTCTAAAACCTCCGTTTATATAAGACCCCTTGACAACTTTTTAAAAGTTGTGTGATTTATACAGAAATATTAGCGTGTGCAGCTGTCCGTGGGACAAGTTGCTTTGAGTGCACGCACAGCTTGTGTGCTGTGAGAATGTTTGCTAAAGCCACCTCTGGCATTTCAGCATCCTCCCCGGCAGCTGCAGACAGCAATTTGTTTAGTGGTGTTAGGGTAAGATAAGAAACTGTGTCTATCTGAAATTAAAGAGGAAGTTTTCTGCCACAGTAAATGGCAAGAGTTTTAATCAGTGTTATCCCTATAGGAATGCTTTTAAGGTTTTGTTCTTAACATATTTTTATTATTTTTCCCTAATTTTAGAGTTCTGTGTAGATGAAGTGATACTAACAAGAAAAGACCCTTTTTTTTTTTTTCTCTTAGATAGAGATGAAATTTTATCCAAATTTTAAAATACACTGAATATTCCTTTAATCTGTGACGATTTCATAGAGATCAGATATCTATCAGGGATGACATATAATTCAAATCTCCATCCCTTATGAGTAGCAGAACCTTCAGAGATAATCAAATCTTCCTACCATGGCATCACCTGTGTTAATTTTGTTCACACATGCATTTGTACGTGGAGGGCTGTAGCAGAACTGATGCTGAAGCACCGGAGCTGTTTGGAAGCAGTGCACCAGACATTGCCTTCAACACTCCGGTCTGTCTGTCCCTGGGAAGTAAGCTTTGCAAAGTTCCTTTCACTTAGCAGTGAAGCTTATTCCTGAGGAAAATATATGCAGGTTTTTTTCATTGTAAGCACAGCAGACAGTAAGTGGGGAAATATTGTAACTGAACTGGATTTTCCTAAATCTTGGAGAGTGTCTGTACTAGTATAAATCACATATATTTGGCTTGACTAAGATTCAACAAATGGGAAACAGAAATTATTTATTTTTTTTTGGGGGAGAGTTGAAGTCCATAATACTTGTTTATATTCTATCTCCTTTTTTTTTTTTTTTTTTTCAGTTAAACTTAAGTGAATCTGAAGTAGCTAGATTTCGTCTAAATCTACACAGCTGAGGAAACCTGTGCTTGCTCTTTCTCTGAATTTTCACTGAGGGGCTTTTATCTCCCCCTAATCCCACCATTTCTGTCAGGACATAATCTCTTTCTCAAATTTACATTTTAATTACAAGGCCAGCTGAACTAGCTAAAATCAATAATGTCAGCATTCAGCAGCCTAACTTCAGCTGAAACCCCAGCCTCTCTTTCCTTCTATCGATTTATCTTGTGAACAGGGGCTACTTTATTGCTGCAGGCAAATAGGTGCCATTTGGTCAATTTAAACAAAAAAGGGGATTTGAACATTTTTATGATTCTTTCTAAAAGCTGCTATTGGAACAATTTGAACTCAGGTGCTGTACTTGTGTTAAATAAAACACACAGCACGGCAGAATTCTTAGGAATTTCACTTTTAAAACTGCACTTAATCCCATCTATGTCTTAAAACAAAACAAAGCGAGGCAAAAAAAAAAAACAAACCCATCCTGATGTTTGATACTGTTCAGCCAGGGCTGTCTGCGTGGTGACTCTTGTCTTTATCTTGTTAGCAAAATCTAATTTTATAACAAATGTTTGAAAAAAATCCATAGTCGAGGTGGTGTTGCTGGTGTCGTAGTGTATTTACCTTTAGCCATTTTTCTGTTAATGGTTTAAAATAAGAAATCAATGGGAAAATATTTTGTTCTTGTAACTCTTAAGAATTCCTATATTGATCTTTTGGATGTGATTTTTATCTATCTAAATGTCACATTGTCCGTTTATCTCTCCTGCCTTTTCTGTGTGTTACTGACTGCTTGTCTCTGCTGTTCACATCTTCTCCCCCTCAAACAAAATCAGTGTAGTGAATGAGCAGTCATACTTTCCATAAACATCGGAGGAAAAATTGGATAAAACTAGGGTTTCCTGACAGCCTTTAATACATATGCTCATATTCTCTCTGAAGAGGAAAAAAAAAAGGTATTGTGAGAGACACGTACTTGCTACCTTCTGACTTTTAGACAGTTTGTAAATACTACGCATGCAAGTGCTCTGAAAAACGTTGCTTTAAACAATGGTTTACCGAGTACAGTCTAAGCAATTCTACATTACAGATACAGTTGGTCACGTATTTTTCTCAGCTAACCTTGTTTGTGCCAAACGGCCTGTTTGTAACGCTTTCTGTCATAAAAAGTTTACTCTTCCAAATCCTGATGATTCTAAACTGCGATTGTAACTGAATCTTTAGGATAATTCTGCACCACTTTGATACAAACCAGCTGAGAAGGGCTTTTTCCCTTTCTAGCCTGTGACAGGAGCTGAGATGATCTCCTATCCTGCCCCTTTCCAGTTACATAAATTCAAGATTATTCAAATATTGCTGTTTAAAAAAAAAAAAAACGTTTTTGTGGAGGCACCTTTATCCCTCTTGAATGGCAAATCCACAGCTTAATGAGTGTCATGAAATAATTTATTTTGGTATTTAGCCTAGATATTTCTGTGCTTGGTTCCATCCTATTGTTTTCTTATCATTTGCCTTATTGCTGGTCCTTCTGCTAATTTTGAGACCCTTTCCAACGCACACATTAGTCCTTAAAATTATTTTTAACAACGTTCTTTAAAATCTTGTTGACTTTGGAAAGGGAAATTAGATAACAAGGTGAACATGGCTGAGAGAGTTGGGGCTGTTCAGCCTGGAGAAGGCTCTGGGAAGACCTTATAGCAGCCTCAGAGTACCTCAGTGGGGCCTACAGGAAAGATGGGGAGAAACTCTTTAGGAGGGCCTGTTGTGATAGGACATGGGGTAATGGTTTTAAACTAAAAGAGGGTAGATTTAGACCAGACATAAGGAAAAAATTTTTTTATTATGAGGGTGGTGGAACACTGGAACAGGTTGCCCAGAGAGGTGGTGGAAGCCCCATCCCTGGAAATATTCCAGGCCAGGTTGGACGGGGCTCTGAGCAACCTGATCTGGTTGGAGATATCCCTGCTCCTTGCAGGGGGGTTGGACTGGATGGACTTTAAGTGTCCCTTCCAACCCGAACCATTCTGTGATTCTATGACCTGTGGCTGGAGTCAGGCAATGCCTTCTCTGTGGTTGTACGCCATGGGTTACAGGGAATGTGTGGTACAAATGAGTCGAGGTCAGGATGAATTACTGGAAGACCTTATAAGGTGGAAAGAAGGGGTCAGGGCAAGTTGCTCTGATTTTGTTTGTGAAAAATATGTTTTTCTCTGAAATGAAAATGTTTTATCACCAAAGCTACCTGTGACTATGGATCCTGCAATTTTCCACTCAGAGGGCAGGTTGTACCACATCAGCTTTTCCTTTTTCAGTTGATACCTTGTGGTATGTTTAATGATTAGCAAAACAGGAATACTTCTGGATACAGCTTCAGGGCTGACTAGAGGTGGGCAAGAGACTAAAAGTCTCAATTAAATAATGGCTAAAACATGTCAAAATAGCTCAGCTTTTCGTAAGAAGGCTAAGATAATTTGCTTAAAATTTGAGTTTTGTGAAACCATGATTTTTTTTTTTGTGTTGATTTAGGGGTGGGGCCTTGCTTTTCAAGCTCTTATAAAAAGGCTTTTTGATGGGGAAAATGTGGTCTGTTACGTTAGTGTGAGGGAGCATGTCTTTCCATTTTTAGCTGTCGTCGGCTGGAAAGTTCTTGTTACTACTGCAGCTAATAGAGTTGCTTCTCTAGCTCAGCGGGTAGAGGGATACGCTGTCGAACCGCTCAGCCTGTCTAATTGCATCGTTACAGTCCGGGCTGAGTGTCTAATCTAGCCGTAGAAAGTCATTAAGTTGCCTCACCACCGAGCTGCTGGGGCTGAACTGGTGCCTGCCTGGCAGTGGGCTTGTTCTGCAGGTGTAGCTCAGGCATTTACTGTCTCTTGAGCGTTCTCCGTGGGTACGCTCATCACTGTTGCCAGCGCTTCGGTGGTTTTTCTTGGCAAATTGTGTGGTTTGGTGTCTGTGAAAGAAGGACGTTCTGGAGATAATTCTGTTTGCGGATGTATTTAGGAATTGAAATTCAATTCTTCTCAGTGACGCTGTACTTTAGCAAATCAGGAAGGAAAAAAAGAGATACTGTGTTTTATATTCTCACCTCTGAAGGGTCAGTATGGTAGCTGAGAGTCATCAAAGAGCTTCACACACTTTGTTTTTTCACTCCGTGTGCTTCCCTGCCAGCCGTGCTGGGTGACAATGCTTCCCGTTCTCGTCAGTCGCCTGTTGGGTTGAATCCCCCTCCCAGAAGTGGTTTCTCTTTGCTGTGCTGAGAGAGTTTTAGCAGGGCTTTTTGCTGAGACAACACAAAGAGTTAATCTGCGCACACAGGAGGCTATGGATGTATGCCTTTCCTTTTACTTTCTACTGCTTTTGGATTGCTTTTGGGACTCTAGGTGTCAAACACTAGTGCCAATAGTTCCTTTCTTCTATTTTACCATAACAGAAGCTTGAGTACAGAAACGACATACCAGCAAGCTGAAATGATACTAGAAACTTTCATACAAAAAGCAGTATGGCAGTTTAGGCAAAAATGTGTTGTTAAAGTCCTTCTTTCCAAGGTAAGGTAACATCATTCTTTGTCATCAGACCATGTCCAACAAATATAAAAGTGGATTTGCTCTAATTAGTTACTCAGTACGTTTCTATCCCAAAACAGAAAAAAATTCACAGGCAGAAGTGCTGCTCTGACTGTGAGTGGGATGGATGTCTAATGTGAATTGAAAGCAGGAAGACATATAATCAGCAGCCTGAGCTATTTGGCCCTGCTGTGAAGCGCTGAGGCTGGGAGAAGGGAATCCCTCTTAAACATGGAATTCTTTTGCAGGGCTAGAGCCCCGGTCACCTCCAAAAGCGTCAGCGGAGAAGACCTCAATAGGACCAGCTCTGCTGAGGTCTCACGCCCGGCTGAAAGAGAATGACGATGAACTTGATCCAACCTGTGCAGCTGCCACACTGAAACTTATTAGAGACAAACTGCCAAAGTTACCACCTCCACGTGCCAGGTTATCTTTGGTTTTATTCTTGTTGAAAGCTCTTGCTCTCACTTGTATTTGTTAGTCCTGAAAGCACGCAGAAAAGCGCTCCTGAACTAGGCAAGCTGTTAAGGCTATCTTGATTTCATTTTGAAGTTACAAATCTTTTACTTGTTTAATATTTGGGATTTTGTTAGTGATTGCACCAGGCTCTTAAGGAATATTTTGCTACTCACTTGGTTTGGCTTTGTTTGGTGTAAATGGCATTTATGAAAATATAAAAAAAAAACAACCCATCCCCATTTATTGGAGTAATTTTTGTTTGCAGCTAAACAGAACGTATCCTGATTTAAATTAGAAAGTAATTTCAATCATCTTTCTTTCTAGTGACTTATGCTGTCAGTGCTGCCTAGAGGCGTGTTTTACTGATTCTAAAGATGTATTTATTGTAAATCCTATTCAAAGCTTAGTGAAACCTCAGCCTTGCCAAGCATTTATCTGTGATTTGGGGATAAGACTGAGGAATCTACTTAGTGGTGTATTCCTGAAAAGACACTTCTACATTGGCCAGGAAAACACTCAAAACTAGCAAACTGGAATGTAATCCAGGAAGGGGTTTACTTCATTAGAAATCCGGAGTTTGGAGTATTCAGGAGTACGTTTTAACTTTTAATCTGTAAAAATTTAATGCTTCAGTAGGGTGACTAAGACCATTTGAAGCTCTGTTAGTGAATACGCAAGGTTACCATAGAAGTACTCTGGTTTTTGAGGACTAAGAAATTCTGTTGTTGCCCGATGAGTATTATAAGTCTGCAAGATGGAATTTTGTCAACAAAAACAAAGACTTTGCAATCTATGTGCCAAGACAATCCTGTAAAGGTAGTTGTAGTCCTAGACCTAAGATAATACTAGCATTGATATGAAAATCTAATGAAAAAAAAAGAGATTGTTGTGATCATTGCTGTTGTGTATTGACTTCTCATCAATTTTCCCCAGTGACTCTGCAACTACTGAGCCAGCGGCCTTGGGACAGCCTGACAGTAAGAGAAAAAAACTGGAAGAAGAAAGAGCTAAAGCTCCCCTCATGCCTTTTGGATTAGATCTTCACTACTGGGGACAGGATCAGCCAAGTGCTGGGAAGATTCTCAAGTAATGCTCTTTTTCTTTTAAGAAAAATAAAACAAATGCATAGATTTACTTGTACTCAGAGGTCATGCAGTGGGGTGACTGCTATTTCCTTTGATAATTACTTTTCTTCTTTCCCCTGTGTGGTAGGACCCATAAACAAAATCAGAAATTCTACCTTAAAATGTTATTTATTTTGAGAAGATGTGATACTAATTAAATATCCTTTGATGCTTCAAAGCACATTTTTTTCCTGCTCTTTTCATGTTTGTGTATTATTTGCAGCATGGCATCACTTACTCCAATTTAAATTGGTACCCATTATGCAAAGTACTGTGCAAGTGCATGATACAGTCACTCTGCTGGGGACTTTACAGTCTAAATAAATAGCTGGCAAGGTAGAAGAAAGGCTGGGAAAGGCATCTGGGGTATTTTTCCTGACTTTACAGATTGGTAACTAAGGAAATTGATATGCTTGTTGAGTCACACAAGAAATAGATGCAGGATTTGAATTTGGATATCTCGCGTTCCATTCTTGTCTCGGAAGATTTTGTGTTTCTTGAACATGAGGCATTGCTGGCCTGGGGAGAGCTTCAGCAATGCTGGGGAGAAGAGATGGTAGGTATGCATCAGAACTTATTTCTAGTAGTCAGTTTTTAAACCTCTTTTTAGCACAAGTATTTTTGTATGAAAGTTGGGATGCAAAGTCCTCCCTCTGTGTATAAATTTCATCTATGTCCACCAGAACTTCAGTATCAGTGTGTCCCATACCTGGCTTGGAAAAGACAAAAACCATTGACTGGCTGGGCTGTAAATCAAACTCATATATTCTCAGCAGTATTACTTTCATTTAGTTTGTTTTCTTGTGAGAACAAACGAACAAAAAAAAAAACCCAACCCATAGTTGCAGTGTGAAGACAGTGTTTGCAGAAAGAAACAACAGGGAAGTGTTGCCCCTGTACCTGATTGCATAAAGTGCTGAATATGTTTTAAATTATTGAAAGCCAGTGAAATTTGATACATAGTAGTGCTTTAATACAGTCCCTCCAAGCTTTGGATTCTGTGTGGTGTGGTGTAAGCTTTTCAAAGCCTATAAAATGGTTAAGATTTTCAGCAGGGCTTTAAGAAGCATTTGTCTGTGATAATGCCAAAAAGGTAGTAAGGCTTTATTTTACATTGCAAATGAGTTATTCAAGTCATAAGTGAAATCAGAAGCATATTTCACTGCCTGTCTCCCTTATGCTGTGCTGTTTTATTTTTATGCTTTTCAATAAAATAGAGGGCACACTTCTGAACCTTATAGTCTATAACTACAGATGTGCCAATCTAACTAAAGATATTTTAAGTAACTCTGCACACACAATACCATTGACCCCTGGGTATAAAATATATTTATTGAAAAATTCAGTTAGTCGTTGGCCAACTCCTTTAACTTTTCTGTGCACACATACTGTGTCTATAACATGCCCAGGGAAATAAAGCAAATCCCAAAACCAGACAACAGACATGGAATGTGAATTTTTAAAATCTGAAGTGGAAAAGTCTTTCCTCTTCACCTATTTAACACTACAGTTACTTAATTACAGCATTTATGATAAATTAAGATTTGGATAGCGAGAACGAGCTACCAGGAAGATGATTTTCCAAAGAAGTTTTGTTTATCTGGTAAATGGTGAACCGTCACCTCCTCTAAAAGGTGACAGTAACTGTGGGCTTTATAAAAACCGTGGTCTGAACTGTTTTCCTCACTTCCACCTTCACTCACACAACTCATTAAGCTGGTTTTAAGAACTCTTAAAATGAGTTTATATGGTGTATGCCATGCAGTGTGGTACTGTGTAGAGACTACTATGCCAGCTTAACCAACTATTGCGGATAGCATGGGCCTTCCAAACTCATCCGCCCTCCTCCTTGAATTAAATTACCTTACTCCTAGGATCAGAGTAAATTAGCTGGTGCAGCACTTCTTGTGACTATGACTGGGACATTTGAATTAACTCATTTAGCGCTTGCTCCAGGTTTTAGAATTTATATTTACTCAAGCCTTTGATAGGCTTCCCATCATCTTAGAAACTAAGTTGATATAAATTGGTTGTAAGAGTGAGACATTTCTCCAGGAGCTGGACTTTCTTTTAGATTTCAGTTAACAATTACTTGTCTTTTATTTCTCCTAATGTAGAGCTATGTAGTTTCCATTAAAGCCTGCGTTATTTGTCTAGGTCAGTAACACTTCCCATGAGTGTGTGAGGTGTTGATCTTCTAATTATTTATCTGTTCCCCTTTTGATCCCTCTTAGAAAAAAGTTTTACTTGTCACATGCATCATTTTTTCAAACAAAGATCTTGTGTTCCACTTTTAAAAAAGTGTTGTTTAAATTACAATAGTGGAAAATCAGAAAACTGGGATATAGCACTGTTTTGTTCTTTTCTCACCTATTTGTAAGTCATGCTGGGAGATAATAATTTATATACTTGTAGTAAACAGTAATATTTATTAATATCTGTGTAGGAATCAGGCTATTTTAAGTCTAGTTCCCAAATACCGATCAGTGATATATAGAGTAAAACATAATTTTCATTTCCTTGAGATACGTTTGATGCACATTTTCTGGAGGGTGGAAGTCAAAATATGAAATAGAACTTTATCCTAATTGAAATGGTTGGCATGCATAACTTTAAGCACTTCATTATTCTCATGTAACTGTAATTTGATAATTTAGAGGGGGAGAGGAGTTCAGACCACCAAAGGACATGAGAATTTTACTAAAAGATTTTGTAAGATTACTTTGCATAAAGGAATCCTACATGGTGTCTTTTTAGGAATGCTTTCTCCTCCTTATATCTGTAAGGTTAGTAACAGAGTTAGCAGTCAGTCTTGTTTTCAGGATTGTATTAAAACTAAGCCAATAAGAAATTTATTGCATTCTTTTATTTACTGTCTATTGTGCACCTTGCCACGTAATTTCTGAAACTGAAATACTGTACCATTCAAATGTTTGACTAAAGTCATATTGGTATATTATAAAGATTCTTAGAGCTTTTTTTTTTTTTGTTTAGGCTATAGCTTGCAGAATTATGTGATTGAAAACTTTTTTTAAAAACAAAAATAGTGCCAACATATGACTATGTTTAATGTTGAATTGGCCTCCCCTATAACTCTTTTGCCTTTATCCCCTAACTTACCAGAAGAAAGTTATTTGTACTCTATGGCAGGTTAGAATTTTTCTGGCACTGGCAAGGTATATTTGATGAAGAAATTATTGGATAGCATGCATCTCTTTTACAAGGATTTTACTTGTTGAACATTTTTCTGATGATTCAGCAAATCATAGAATGGCTTCAAAATTGTTTAATCTCTTTTTTAACATACTTGTAATTTCTTTACATAGTTTTAAATGGTCAACTATTGCAGAAAAACCAGCAGCTATATGTATTGTAGGTTGCTAAGGTCTGATAACTTCCTCCACTTTTTGGTTTTGTTTTTTTTTTTTTTCCCTTGTTATCTGCTAAAGACTTGCTCAGATGAAATTCGTCAAAACTCTTCAGGCCCACTAAAGTAATTCTTTAAGTATTGACTATGTGCTTTGCTGAACTGGGATTGTTGTGATTAGTGAAGCCAGTGTTCACATACATTTGGCTCTGCAGTCTACAGAAGGGAAAGTTTCAGAAGCAGGAATGACACCCAATGGTAGTAATGAGTGAGAGGAATTGGATATGGATAGAGAAAATCCTCTCAAATCGGTCTGGGACTGATTTGGTGGAAGAGCTATGTGGAAGAAAGGGATTGTGAAGTGTCCTTTATGGATGTTAAGCCTTTACTGAGACATCTGTAATCTAGATATCTCCATTTTGCTTGTAATAAGCAGCAGACATGAAGGCTGGTTTTTTGTTGGGTTTTTTTTTTTTTTTTGCTTAGTTTAGCTGTATTGTTTCTCTTTAACTTCTATTTCCTTAAATTTGGATGAGATGGGATTGTTGTTTAACATCAGATGTTTTTAAGTTAGATGTCTAAGCTTAAGCTGGTCACTCTAATTTCTTTTAATGACTGGAAGAAACAAACATTTACCATCAGATGGACAGTTACAGCATCCTAAGATTAGCATCTAAAATGAGTCAGGTAATTACTCTCTGGGGTTGCCCATTTCTTATCATAGACTATTGGCAGCCTAGGGTGGCTAAAATGAAATTATATGAATATTCTGTTGAGAAAACTTGAAAATTCTGCATCACTAAAGGTCCTTACCCCCCTTCTCTCCCGCTCCCCACGTCCACTGCCATGGTACTAATCTTCTTTACACCAGACTAACAAATATTTACCTATATGTGTCTGTAAATATAGGTAAGATCTCTAATTTTAAAATAGATTGTCAATGGATTAGCTGAATTTCTTAGAGCAACACCCCATAAGTTTCTCAGACTTATGGACGCTATAGGAGAAGCTGGAAGAAAGAATCTCTGTGAGGCTCAGCTGATTGTTTGCTCTCTTCCTTGGTCCACGTGTATCGCAACACACTCTGATTGCAGCTCCTACTTCTCCACTGCTACAGGCGTACAGCTACCAGGAGTAAGATCAGACAAGTCAAAATCAAACTATTTCCTCCCTGGTCTATCTTCTGTGTCTAGTCATAGAGCTATTTTGTTATGAAGAATGTTAACTACAGAATTACAGAGTTATTCACTGAAACTGGATATTGGATAACTGATTCTGAATGTCGGATCATGAACCAGAGCTAAGATTTGCAATAGGTGAGCAGGTTAAACAAGAAATCAATACTAGAGAGGCTTTGGTGATATTTTAAAAACATCTTCATAACACAGGAGTCATAAGAAAGAATGATTGATTCCTAGGTTTTTCTAATTCACTAGGAAACCTTCCCTTCCTTTTACATGTAAGTTTACAATGGGACAATAGTGGCATCTTTATGTGCATCTTGTCTGACAGCTTTGTCTGTGAATAGTTTTCATTTATTGTTTTCCCAGATTTACTTCTGAACATCGATTTTGGGCACCCAGTGAAGTAGAGGAAGAGGTGGAAAATAAGGAAATAAGTGAAATGTTAAAGACTAGATATATAACATTTGCTGGTGAGTTTGAACCAGTGAAACATAAATGTCGAGCACCAATGCCTGATGGACGTCTGTGTGAAAGACAAGATCGGATTAAGGTGGGCACCAAGTAACAGAACTTCCAGGATACGCACTGTGCGGAGATGATCTCGTTAAAACACGTCCATAAAAGTTCATTTCACGTTGTAAATACAACTCAAGGAAGTAAAAGAAAATTGTACCTGGAGAAGTTTGCTGTTAGCATGTGCTTTCTGCATCCTTTCTGTAAGGAAGCTATAAACGTTTAAAGAACTCTCAGATAATTTTGGCATTCATCATAGGTATTTATATTATATTTATTACTGTGATGTTTGCGTACCTGACAGTGAAGCAGAGACAGTTAGTTGGTTGCTGAAAAGTTTTTCTCATTCAGAGGCATATTTGATATTAACTGTTTTTAGAAATGTGGGTGTTTAAGGGGCAAAGACATTTTATTTACAAATTAGGTTTTATGAAAGCTGAACCCTGCACAGCCTCAAATTATGAGTCCTATTGAGCAGAAATAGTTTGCTTAAATACTTTGTTCTAATATCTCTGTTATTCCTGTGTTACCTGATGTAAATGTACTAAAATACTGTAAATTGGATTGTTACAGGATAGGGGTGTAGCTTAAACAAAATAAGACACAGCATTGGTGCTCGGGTTCCAGACTCGACAGGATGTGCTACCTGGCCTCTTGAAATTGGATATTTGTATCACAAGGAGCTTATTTCTTTGAGATTCAGAATATATTAAACATATGATGTTTATGGGATCCTGGTGCTTTCTGAAGGGAACTGGGGATCAAGTGTAGTTTTGTCACTTGATTCCAGTGTCTGGCTTTAAGCTTACATGTTGCATAACAAGTAAGCATTTTCTTTTCATTCAGAATTTTTGAGATTTTTTTTTTTCTGCTTTCTTTCTGAAGTGCCCTTTCCATGGAAAGATAATTCCTCGAGATGAAACTGGGATTCCCATTAATGCAGAGGACAGAGCCAGAGAAGAAAAGATGCGATTTGAGAAGCAAGCAGCTCAGCCAGGTTTGTGTCTGCATTTGTGTCTTAAAAAAAAAAAAAAAAAAAAAAAAAAAGGTAAAAGGACAATGAATATGCCAGACTCTGTGGAGGAAGAGAGCCAGTTCTTTTGTTGCTACAGGCACAGGTTGAGATCCACAGAACTGGATCATGTTTCTGTTTTGCTCCTAACCCCATTCTCTCATTTAAATTCCCGTTGATTTTAATTTGCAGATCGTTTGCTGTGATTCTTGCTTATGTGGTAAATACAGATACATATGTACATAGAATAAGGTTAACATTGCATTTGTTCTTTATTTCCAATAGTTATTGTAATGTTTCTAACGCTTCTCAGACAGACGAATTATAGCCTTTATCTTAATGAACATGTTTATTAAGGGTGATTAAATCTCTTTCCTGGGAAATGCTTGACAGTAACTCTTCCCATGCTTCTCAAAAGAAATCGTCTAATCTTGCTAGTCCCTAACGGCTGTGATTTATGTAATGTAATGATAATGTTAGTAGGATCACTATGTTACCATGAATATTGGGGGAGTATTTGGGTTTGGTTTTTTTTCACAATATGGGAACTTGTTTTTCCTATATCTATTCACATGTATCATATTCTGTATTTCCTATGTCTACTGATTTACTACTTGTGTTTTAGAAGGAGAATTCTTGGCCTTGTGCTGTGCAGCGTCACTAGAAAATACTCTGAACTAAGGAATCCCTCACCTGGGGCTTTACTTTATTGGCATTATAACTGATCTGGATGTTCTATAGGCTTGGTGTTGTGATGGGCTTGAGGAGAGGAGCAAGCGGACCCATGCTGTTTAATTGTTTACAGTTTACTGTGCAATGCTCTGAATTTTGTTTTTAAACAATAGGGATAGGCAACAAAACTAATGGCCTTCTCCTTGCATCCAGGCTGCTGCTTTCAGGTGTGGAATGCTCTGGAGGGAAGGCCGGACTTTCCCCAAGATTATTTAGGCATTTTTAGGCAGGATAAAGCTCTGGACTGCTAGGTGAGGAATGCAGGCAATGAGAAAGATAGCAATCAATGAATACACAGGCAGGAAAACTTCCAAGGGAATAAGAGACTTTTTTGCAATAGTACAACTAAGCCTCCTTAGTGATGGACAGAAGGGAGATTTTCACAGAGCGCCGGGGGGACTGCAGCCAGGAAGCTACTGGAAGTTGATGGACTGCAAAGCAAGATGGGAGAGAGGGGTCTATCCAGTGAAGACATAGTGTGTAATTGGAGGGGACAGGTTTGTTTTCAAAGCTTTTAGTTAATCTGCCTTCCTCCAGCAGACCTTAGTTTTCTCTGTTTTAAGCTATTTATTCTAGGTGAGTAGTCTGCATTCTAAACTTCCCCATAGGCTTTGTCCTTTTGATATCTTGTATATTCCCTTTAAGGAGCTAGTTCTGTCTTAAGCTCTGACTAAGTATTTCACCAGTTTCACAGTCATATATACTATTAATGAGGCTACTGAACCTTCCACGAAACCCCTTCAGAGCATAAAGAACAATTGTTGATCTGTTATCCAAAAAGGTCTATGGGGAATGCACGTGCAGTTGAACATACAACCGACCCACCCAATTTCCTTTAATACGTATGCGGCCGTCTGGGAATGGCTGCGCTTTGCGGTTACCAGCACCACGCAACCGCCGCGGTTACCGAACACCTTCTGGTGTCTGCGTGTGTGGAGAAGGGCTGCGTTTGCAGGCAGCCTCCACCCTTGTCCAGGTGGAGGAAAGTGCTCGAAACTGGTATCCAGCCAACAGCATAGGTGTGCTTGGACTGCCGCAGCGAAACCAGGCCAGGAGTGCGGATGTTGTGCTAACAAAGAACGTTCCCAACTTAGTTACGACAAACTAAAACTAGCAGATTAAACTAGTAGGTGTTCTTGAAGGACTAGTTTCAAACTAGAAACTAATACTCTGGTATAAAAATCACTTGCACTGAAAAATATTGATTTTTTTTTTTTTTTTTTTTTTTTTTTTTTTTTTTTTCCTGTGAAATTGCCATTGCTTGAGGCTAGACATAATATTTATTTTTATTACAGTGTCAGCTCGCTGTTGTTAGAGGCTTCTTACCTCTGGCCCACAAGGATGCGTGTGTTAATCCCAAACACTGCTGGGTTGTGTTATTGAGTGCCGTTGTTAAGCTGAGATGTCATACAAAGGTCCATCCCATCTGTCTGGGGAGATACTGAACAAGCTGTGGCACTTAATTTATTGGACAAAACCTTACAGGTTTCTAAAGCCATATGTATACCAGATGTCACTAAATACTTTTATCCACTGCTTTTTGTTGCTTTCTTTTTTTTTCTGTGCCTCAGTGTTTTTATATTTGCTTTATAGTATTTTCATCAGCCTTTGGAAATGGTCTTTAGTTTGTTTATTTTGGGCTTGTGGTTTGGGAGAGGTGTTTGGTTGGTTTGCATTAGGGTTGGTTATGGCTTTTTTTTTACCCTCCACAAAGGACTTTGAGCAGTGCCGCTATGGAAAAAGTACAAATGGGGACCCACTCTGTACAGTAAGTGCTTTGGTCTTGTGATATGCAGCATCATTTGCTAATGATGACAGTTTGAAAAATGCCAAACATTAACATTCAGGGATCAGTTGCATGGTTAAATTGCATCAAAGTTCTTCCTACATCTTTTTCATATTGGATGGTAGGTTTATTTTCATCCTTGTGTGGTTGAAGGGTAAAACAATTACATAAAATTAACACAGTTGGTGTGATAATGACTATGTTTTGAATGACTATGTTACAACAATGCTATCATTGTTATTACAGAGCATTTTTTAACTTAGTGTAAAATTTTAAACTTTAGCTGATCTCCACAAAATGGTGCTTTGGGCTCTTTGGTGCTGAAACAGTGAATCAGGTGGGATTACACTGACCTGCTAATCTGCGGTGTTCATCCTTTTCCAATAGTTCACACACAGGAGCAAATTAAGTGCCTATTTTTTGTGTCAGCCCTGAAGAGTATCTGGTTTTTCAGCCCTTAGTGACTTGTTAACAAACAGGTATCAGGACAGGCTGGTGAAGGCAGGCCGCTGGCCAGTCAGTTGTGAAATAGCATCTCTTTACTAACTACAGTATTGATTCCCGCCTACCCCTGCAAACTGTGTAATTTTCTTTTCCCTGCTGCTAAACTCAGTAACAATGTATGAAGAGCTTTAGGGGCCCATCAGTGCTCAAAAAGGCTGCTCTTCCCTGGCATTCTATTGATTTTTCTCAAAGGCTTTTAAATTGCTCCTTCATTTTACTCAAATGCTCATTTCATCTCTACTGGATGCTGGCATTTTTTCGTTGTGTTTAAACAATTGCTCCATTCACTGGATTCCTAAACTGTGACGCCTTCTTATTACTGGGAGATAAACTGTTTAGACAGTTTTCCTTAATCTTGGATTAATCGTTCCTGTATCTGAATTGTGCTGTTCTGTATTCCTTCACGTCAAGAAAAAAAAAAGAAGTCTGTGCGGTCTTACGATCTGTCAAGTATATGTGTTCTATTTTCTCCCTCTGCACCTCTGCTCAGTTCTTGCACAGCTTCATTTTCCCTGTGCTTTTTGGTGTGTTGGATTTTAATCAGTCCTTGCTTTCATGTATCATAGTGGGTTAGATGAGACCCTTCCTTGGAAAATTGCTCTGGTATGCCTAAACACCGTGCTCTTAAGTGAGGACATTGCCTCTGACCTTCCTGAAATGTTGTTACCGGTATTTGTCACACTCGGTGACCATCTTGGTATATATGTGAAATTCTGTAGTCATTTAGGAGTGTTTTGTTTTTTTCTGTGTCTACATAGATATTAAATAAGAGTTGTAGACGTTTGGTGTGACAATTTCTGCAAGCAAGAAAGGCTGGTTGACATATGGGAAACTTTATCAGGTGACTGGTAATTACTGGTTGTTAAAATACAGAATTCTGACATTTATGCTGAGTATGGACCGTGTTACTTTTTGAAGTGGTACTTGCTACATTTTTTTTCCAGCCCATATGCTCAAAGTCTTTATAATGCCATGCCATTTTTCTAAATTTCGCTTGAAGATATCCATCCTCTAGCCACATTTTTACTGTCTACTTTGTACATTACCTTGTTCTGATGTGCAAGACTGTACACCAAAGGTGAAAGAGCACTGCTTCCCAAAGAGGTTACAGTCAGAATTTTCATGCTTTTTCACGTGGTGGCATCTATGGTCAGGATCCATTTACAGTGTATGGTTGCATTCTGAAGCATTAAGCTGTTGATAAAATTATAAACCAAGTTTTTGATGAGATAAATTAGCCTTGTGCTGTTGTCGAGAGAAGAAACTTGGTTTAGATAATTAAAACTGAGGAAGTGTGGGATACTTAAAAAGTAGTATCTTTGTCAGATGCAAAATTGGGCTCATGGCAACAGGGTCATGTTGTGTTATTCAAGAAAGCTCTTTAGGTGTCAGATACCAGATACCATGTTTTGAAGCAAATATGATTCTTTGATGCAGAAAAATTACAATGTTGTTACCCCAACTCTGCTCAAAAGTTGACATATTCCATTATTTTAGGTTTATTTTTTAGCTTACTCAGTATTTATTTCTGGAAGTAAGTTCCTCAGCTACACTGTTGGCATTTTGTTCAGTTTCTAAATAATAATCACTGTGTTTATGTCACCTCTCTTACATGGAATAGTTTCCTTGGAATTTTACTCCTGTGGTACCGTGAAAATTTGACTTAAGTCTTCCTACAGAACAGTTTTATCTACAGCACCTAATAATAGCTATTAATCCCAGCCTGGAAGGGCTTTTTCATCAAGATCTGTCGTTTTGGCTAACTGCTTTATCCTCCCCTTCCTTTGTGTATGCAACTTACAGCACAGTGCCTCTGCCCTCGCCTGGCAGTGACAATGACCTGAACCTTAGGAGACTGCAAATTCTGCCTGGGTTTGGAGCTTCAAAGTGTGTGTTTTTTTTTTTTTTCTTTTAAACAGAGTGGCGAGATCCAGAATTCATGAGAGAAGTTGAAGCAGCTACAGGAATGGATCTTGGTTCCTCTAAAAATAATGGAAAAGGAGGGAAAAAGAAAGAGAAGAAGAAAAAATATCCAAATCTGACAGACCTGAAGCAGCAGGCTAACACTTCGCGTTCCCGGCTTGAGAAGAAAGTCTTTAATAAGTAAGATGCTTACACTCTCTAAAGCCTCTTAAAATGCTGGTTCCCGTTGTTTCAATGGTACTTTCTGTTTCTGCATGCACTCACTGAACAACTTTCTTTGCTACCTTCAGAGCAGGAATGCATTCTGGAGAGTAAAGAGTAGCAGGTACTGATGACCAGGGTTATTTCTTTGGGAATTATTTTTGGCTAATTTAGAAAATTTCCATAAGAAATATTTTTTTTTTTCATCTTTATAATTTTTTTTTTAATCCTTTAATTGCTGTAGGAGCTTCTCTGGATGATCACTTTTTAATCAGATGGATGCTACTTTCTGTGAGCAACTAGTACTGAATCTGGAGAGACAGTGATGTGTTCAGAGTGACACCACTTACAGCAGCAGACATACTGTAGTAGTGGAGATGGAGTGAAAATGGAAGTTTTTTCCTTTTGAAAGTCTAAGATGGGCTGTCATGAGCAGAAATTCAGTTACTAAAAGAATCTACATTTAGCTCAAGAAGAAACTGTTTGGATGGCATTGGCATTTAGACATTTCAAACAAAGGCATGTCCGTGACTTATGTAGACATATGTGAGTTAACTTTGAAGCAGATACGCTAGCTCAGAGGGAAGTGGGAGCTTACCAACCCACCAAGCTGAATGGGGTTTATAACATACAGTAGTTTCATATTTCCACTCTGTCATGCCATTTCTGATACCGTCTTGGTTAGATATGGCTGCAACATAAATTTGCCTAAGTATGCTCTGGTCTTTATCAAATGGGGAACAGCTGCAGCTATTTAAAGATGTCAAAAATGAAGCAAAGGAAAATGAAGAGTGTAAAGTCATCAAATCAAAAAAGCAAAATTATTTTCATAAAATCATTAATGCTGAGTTATTCCCTAAATAGGTTGAACAGCATTCAAGGCACGATGTTTGTTTAAATTCTGTTTTCCCTTTCCTGATGTAATGATTATAATAACAAAGCCAAATCCACATTGCTTTTGGTGACAGAAGTATCGCATTTTCTGTGCAATTCGCATGTTATCTGATCTTGTTAGAAGTCAGAGACATTCAGTTCTAATGATCAGAATTTCATACCGGCTTTAACAAAATAAATTTTAAAAGCTGGTTTTGGTTTACTATGGTTTGTGCTAATGATTTTGAGTGTGTATTAGTGCCAGGCGTAGGGAGTCAAACCTGTCATGTTTTAATAGGTTTCATGCTTTGCAGCACTAAACAAGATGATAACCTTGGCTCCTTATAACAACCCCAAATTACTTGAAATGTATAGGTGATAAACCTGGGCTCTATTCTGCCAATAACGTTAAGTGAAATTGCACACAGGTCATCAAAGTGGGATCTCATTTCATTTACAGTATCGCACAATCCAGTGGTGCTAATGTAAAACCTACATGACATGAAAGTGTCAAGACCACTCTGTGCTGCTAAAGGCTCACTTTTCTCCTACCAATTAGGCAATATTTGAAGTACAAAACCATGACCGCATTTTCCTTACTCTGGTAACTTTATCAGTAGAATTTTGTTTAAAATATACCTATTCCGAGGTGTTTCTTCAGAATGGTAACTTTCGTTACAGTTGAGGAAAACTGAGGAAAATCTTTAATCTCGCCATTTAGAAGCATTATTAAGAAGTATCCTCTGTTTTCACATGTTTCAAAATGGCTTTTGAAATTAAGCTGTTACAGAGAGCAGCTGGCTGTACCAGAATTCAGCTTGCCTCTCGGAGATAATCACAAGAGCAGGGCTGGAATGGTGTGTAGGGCCTGATCCTGAGAAAGGCTGCAGCGTCCTTAGAAGTTATAAAGGCAGACTGTGACAATGGAGAGTCTAACAGATAGCACTAGACTTGAAACCATCCACTTTGTGGGTTAGAGCTTGCTGACTGCTTTTTTGATGTTGAAATGAAAGGAGACATCAAACAGTGTCATGTTCTTAAATGGGACACGGTCCCTCAAACCAAGCCCTTAGCTGGCATACCTCCCACGCTGGCAAGGCACCCAGGCCTTTACAGAGAAGTGTTAGGAGATAACTTTCTTCTTCATAAACAGAGATGGGGTGACATCTTAACACACCTGTGTGTATCTGCTCACACCTCTGAGTTTTTGGGCTCAAAGGCACCCAAAGTAACCAATAAAAATGGAAACTCCAGTGAAGAACAAAGTTCCCTGGGCATGATGCACTCAGTTGTACACCACACCTACCATAACTTTCTGTGGAGGCAGATTGTAATCAACAGAGCACTCTCTTGATTTCTGCTATTGCTTTTCTTCTCTTTCTTACCCCTTTGGAATTGTGAACCCCTTCCTCTCCTCCTCAGTTAGAGGATGCGTAGGCCTGCTCTCTCTGTGCCTTTTATGACAATCTGTTGCTCCTGTTCATGCTGTCTAGGCATCATTTTCCTCACCCTCAGAATTACAGCTGCATGGTCTTCACTCAAAAGTTTGGGGAGGGAAGAAAAAATGCAGGTGTCTTCACTTACCCAGTTCAAAAGCATAGCAATCACTCCCAAAATAAGATAATCTCTGGGCACCATCTTCGCTGAAAGGAAACAAGGGCAGCAGATAAAGAGAAGCAACATGGGGGCACACCCTCATCAGATTTAGGAGCACCAGAAAGCTTAAGAGCTCTGAAGTTCATTCCTTTATTTCCTTTTTGAATCTGAAGAATGCTCCAGAGCCCTCTTCAAGCACAGCAGGCACTGCAGAGGGCTCGGATGCTTGCCCACCGTGAGGTAGCAGAGATCCCGTTCCACTTTAGGACAGTATGTCCAACACCTTATCTAAACTCCAGGCACTTAACCGTTCTGCAGCAGTAATTTATCTCTCTGCATAGAGATACATGGCAATCTCTGCTGCCTTCCTAAACTGGTGTTGTGCTTGTGGATTAAGTGGATGCTGCTCAGGAATGGGGATGCTGGGGATGCAAAAGAGCCTTACTCTACTCACAACTGATGAAATGGGGTTTTAGTAACCTGTGAAGGGAAAGTTGCTAACTGAGTTGTAGCTACACGAGCTGAACAACAAGCCCTTCCCTCACAAAAACATTCTAAATTCTGCAGGTTGTATTTCATAAGGGTTTGAGTGTTAGGGTGTTAGGTTTTTTTAGGTCCTGCTAGATCCTTATTGGGTTTTGGGGGTTTTTGTTTTGTTTGTTTTTTTTCCCCTGAGAGCAGTTAGGTGCTTTTGAAAAAAATCAGACTCTGTGTGTGACTATCAGAAATAATGCTAGGAGGGTAGAATGCACAGCTATTAAACTGAAAGACTTTAATTTGTTTACTCCTGTTAATAAAGTCATTGCTGAATTAAACTATTTGTATTACTGCAGCTAATTTAGTTAACAAGACAAATTTGTTCAGCTTCATCAGTGCAGTGTTTAGAAGCCTGGTAATGATTAATCATAGTTCATTTTTTTCCCCCCAAGATTCATAAACGTTCTCTAAGATTGTGTAAAATGAATCCTAACTGTTTCTGTTATTTTTTTTGTTTCTCTTTCAGAGGTGCTATGAAACGGGTGGTGAAAGCAATGAACCGAGTGGACCAAAGAAAGCATGAGAAGTTTGCCAACCAGTTTAACTATGCACTGAATTAAATTGTAATAAAATGAAGGGCAAAGAACATTAGGAAGAGTGCAACTGCACAAAAACTTTATCACAGATCTTCATACTTACAGTAAAATACTGTGCTGGGTGCATTTTTACT
>WHYT01017551.1:131260-148760 GCA_009806455.1 Tetrax tetrax
CCCGAGTACCAACCCCCCCAGCTCCCCAGTCCTTGGCACGGCCGAGACACGCGTGGGAAGTAACCTCGGGGAGGGGCGTGGCGGGGCTCCTGGTTTGGCTGGGGGAGCAGAGCCCCCCCTTCCACTTTTGCCCCCCAATTCCCGAGCCGGGGATGCTGCACCGCCAGCACCGTCCCGTCTGCGGGGCACCGGGGACACAGACGTGCTTTAGGGACCAGCAGCTCGTTTATTTTTATTATTATTTTTATTATTATTTCTAAGGAAAGGTTAAAAGGGGGGAGCAGGGGTGGATGGGGGACACAGCCCTTCTGCATCACAGTGGTCGTACGTGTAAAGGTAAAAATAAAAGAGAAATCAGATGGCCGGCACGCAGGCAGCTCTCGCTTGCTCTCCCTTTCTCTTTCTATTTATTTTCCTCTCTGTTGCTGAAACATATTGAAGGGGGAGAAAAAGGAAACATTAAGATCAACTGTGAGCCTTGCCGACGGTTTAACGATTTCAAATGAGCTCTGACTCTGGTGAAAATCTGACAATTACCCATCAGGATGGCAGATGATGGTTAAAATTACCAGAAATCAATATTCTCACCGGGTGTCCCGGCCTGATAAGAGAGACCAAGACAATGTTGACTATTAAAGTCGACAGCTTGAGATATTACACTATTAGTTATGCTATTTTTAATAATCTATAATATTTGGGCTATAATTAATTAATTATACGGGTCAGATAATATCTGGGGCTGGAATGAGGTCTGAAGGGTCTATTAAGGTTGGTAATGAGAAAGGAGAAATCTAATCTAAGGACGAGGAGCCGTGAAGGAACAAATATACAACAGACTTCAGATAGAGCGAGAGGGAAGGAGAGGGGCTATCGCAGACTCTGCGCGCACACCTCTGCTCTTTTCGTCTCCCAGGCAGAGGGGCCGCCCATGATAGCATCTCCCTGCGCTCTGTTGCTCTGTTATGTGGGGACCCATCGCTTGTGGCAGAGGCCTGGCTCTCACTGAGATGCTACCAGCCCTGGGAAGCTAGCAAAGGGAAAAAAGAAAAGATTTGACTTGTATTAAGGAATTAAAACAAACAAACAAACAAAAAAAAAGAGAGAAATGAACAAATAAAGCCCAATAAACCCACCCCCTCGCCACCCCAGCAGCAAGTTTGTCTTCCGATTTGGATGTGGGGACTCTTCAGGCACTCCTGAAGCTCAGTCCTCCCTCCAAATGCCCCTCCTCGCAGGCACGGCTTCTGACACTGGCCGTGGCATCTAAACAGCCTTTGTGGTGCCCTGGGTTACGCAGTCGTTCAAGATGTACGCCTACATCCGTGCACTCGCATGTGAGCATAACTATCACTGTCTATGAATACGTCCTGCATGGATACTTCTTCCTGTAGATACACACACTTGTGTAGGGAATGTACACAAAATACACAAAGACACACGTGAAAGAATAAAAACTAACTGCTTTGTAACGCACATACGTAAATACTTCTATTTATCTATCTTAAAGTGCTTACGTGCGTCGCATGTATCAGCCACATAAAATGGCTTTATTCCCTTCTCTGCAAATGAACGCCAAGTCAGGCCTTGTGATTTACTAACTCTCCTCTTGCTCAGCGTTACTAACCAATATTCTAGGTGTGACACTCAGGGCTTTACCTATTTTACATCGATTATAAAAATCGCTCCTTCTGCTGTTCCAATAATCCTTTTTCTAGGGGTGTATTATTTGTCATATTAGTTCTACCCTTGTTAGTTACAGGAGGGTACGTATATTGAACAACATCCTTTCCTACAGAATGATGAAAACCACATTTTCTAGTTATGCTTAGATTAGCCAGGGTATTAATCCTTTCTTTTCCCAAGTAACATCTTAATTCCATCTTTTTAAATAGGCCTCACTTGGCCATACTTCTCTCAGTGCTCTACTTGTAAGATAGTGCTTGTCCAGATCTAGAAACCACAGGAGTATTCAAAAAAAGCTTGCAATGGCAGAGATCCCTCTGGGAAACTGTTTGTTAATAGGATTCAGTTGTTCCCCAGCTCTTCTCTCTTGTGAATCAAAACCCCAAGCAGGGGCTGCTGAAGACACCAGCAATAGGCTGACGTTACCCTGCCCTGTGTCTCCTTTGCATCCAACATTGATATTTCCCTCTTCTTCCTGAGCTAGTGCCTTACTGAGGCCAGCAGGAAGGTGATGAAGTGCTGGTTGAAGGCAAACCCGAGAAGTTGCTGAATGGACACAGGAGATACAACTTCTGCAAGCACTGCACACAGCACCTTCTTAGGCAAGAAGAACCTCATGAACAAATGGAGGTTCTTCTCCCACCAGCCAAGGAAGAAGGGAGAAAAAGATATTCTTCTGTTTCTTTCACTGTTTTCATAGGTAAAGGAGTAAATTAACAAGATCTAAATGGTTTACTCTTCATATTTAGACAAGAGGTTAACAATACTGCCAGGACTTAGCAGTGGTGATGGGTCAGTGAAAACGTCCCCAGCTCTTGTTGATGGTTGTGTGATTTTCAAATGCTGGCAGAGCGTGCACAGAGCGGCTGGAGGAAGGTGGAACTGAGCCTCCAATTTTTCAATTTTTCAGTTCAGGAGTAAAGCAAGAAGCCAAAACACCAGCCCCATTAGCTTAATTGTTCAGCAGAATAAACCCGGTGAATTCAATGAAGACTGCCGTATCCCTAATTTGCCCATATTGACAGCCTGCTCCAGGCTGCTTGTGTTGCCGATACTCTGAGCTACAGAAAATGGTGCCAAGGTGTTTCCATAGTCACGTTTCAGCTTTTTGAACCTGACCAACTTCCACTGCATCACAGACTTCTGCCCTCTGCTGTAGAACTTCACCGAAGTGCCTGCAACACTACTTGTGAGAATTCGATTTGGAGGGCACAGAGGAGGCACACAGGTTGCGCATACAGTTATGAATCAGGCTTGTCAAAGATGATCTCAGATGGGTGAGCAATACTCCTCTATTGTGATTTTGTTATTTAAGGCTTTAGAAATGAAGGTGATAGAGATATAAAAAGAATGACTCGGAATAAAAAGATGATCCTCCTAGATCTAATCTAGAGAGTTAATCAATGGGGCAGCTCTACCAACTGGTGCAAATTAGGGCAGCTCATCAGCTGATTTGCACCAGGAGGGGACCTAATGCCAAATTGCCTGATGGAAGACCTTGTTGAGACTTGAAATCCCAGTCTTGTCAGTGCTGAGAAGCTTCCTGCATAATCAAGCAAGCGTATTGAATGCACTGCCCAATGTGTTTCTGTAACCAGCTTGGAGTGCTTTAAGGCATGCCTGGCATGCTGTTACTCTTCTCCTTAATACTACAGTCCCAGCTGAGATGTGGTAATTCACTATTCGGTTCCAGGCTTTGATGGAGAGAAGGTAATTTTTCAGGCTGCCTAAATGCAGATGGAAAGCTTGTCCTCCTATTTATAGCCAAACAAGGTGAGTATACTGAGCATTTTGCAACCATTCTCTGTGCACTAAGATGCAAAAAAAAAAAAAAAAAAACCCAAAAAACTTCATTGAGCAAGAAGCAACTGAAATGCCTCAGTTCTAGAGAGAAATGTTTCTTAATTTAGGCATTTGAAAGCCAAATCCAAGTTAGGACTCTCACTTCAGCTATAAATTCCAGGAGAAGATTTGGATCTGAACTCTCAGCAAGACACCTTGGATTCTGAATCAGATTGATTTATAATTTCAGAATTATTTAAATTAACAACTGAACTATTCATCAAGCAGATTGATTGATTGCTGCAAAAGATTCAAGCAGTGTAGGCTGACATCTATTTGTGGGGAAATCTGTGGGGCACCTCACTCGTGATAACCACATGGCCAATACAACAGGATGGAAGGCTTGTGAGCTCCACCAGCTGGGAACCTTACACATGAAGGAAAACATCACGAAGTGTGGTAAGTCAGTGGCCGATAACGCTATGACATTTGGAAGAACACCCTTTTTTGATATTGGTGGGATATCAGTTTGTGAAGATTAGGGAAAACTGGGGAAAAGATTTGCAGATAAAATACAAAAGTAACTGAGCTTGAAGGCTTGAAGTTCAAAGCAGCAAATAATCCTGTCTTGTCCCTACATATAAAAAGAGTAGCTAAAAGTATAACATTTATTGTCCTTTGAGCAAATTATTAATACCCAGAATGCTCAAAACAAGTGTCAGCCAGTATCGTAATTGCAGCTACAGAAACAACAAACAAAACTACACCCTCAGCTATTTATAACTGCGGTGTACTGGGCTTTGCTTTGAAAATAGTATCATTCTGTAAACGATATCATTCTCTACCAAGCAGAGCCGTGTGTCAAACCTGGAGCCCTTGCTCAAGCTCAACATCTGCTTGTGGAAAGCAGCGTTTACGCACGTGTTTTTATCACTGGATGTTGGGAATTTAAGAACAGCTGTATACAGAATGTTGCTTTGATAAGTTATCATAAGTTGAAGGAGGAAAAGTCATGAATAGATATATGAGTTCATCTGTAACAATAGTTCTTTTGTCATAAATGTTGTGACTCCCATTTTCTGGTTATTGAAACAACCGCAGGCACAGGCAATGAGAATAATCTGTACCTGTGGTGAACCGGGAATGGGAACAAAACTCCCAACTCCCGGATTCTGGCTGTTATTTCCGATAATAAGCTTTGCTTGGAAAACAGATCAGAATAGTTATGAAACATAGATGAGGTGGGAAAGATTCCATGAACTACAGGTTTCATCTTTTAATTCTACTGTCCAAAAGATAATTGTCTACTCTAGGTTAGTTGCCTGGGCTGGCACTTTCATTACTGCATAGAAGAAAATGTTTCCAGGGGACATTTCACTCCACCTGTCCTGGATGCCTTAGATCCTAAGGCACAGAGGGAAATCATGTGGATGATAACAAGCACTATTCCTTCTGCCTTTTCAGGCAGAGAAACCAGCCCAGGTTCCTGGCTATAATTTTGCTGTTTAAACACAGAAATGCACATAACCATTTCCCAAGTGTTTTCGGAGACTGAGTGAAGGGCAGAAGCCTTGTTGAAGTTGGTGGTTTTGACATTTTCTTTTTGCCTTAAACCTGCTTTTATTTCCAAACTGCAGTACTGAGATGATGGGTTCGTATCAGACACACGTGCCTCTTAGCTTATCCATCAGTTGAGTCCTGCATCCTGATTCTATGCCTTGTTGAAACTGAGGGGAATCTTGGTGCTAGTGGACACTGGCTCAGTCCCAAAGACTCTTTAAGTCGCATCTTCATTTCATTTTTAAGAGAATCAATTGTTTTAAAGCTGATGACACTTGTATCTTTATTAGACTGACCCAGTTATCAGTATAGGTTCACTTTGTACCTCCTTGGGTTGCCAAACACAATCCGTTTGACTGATGTCGGGTCCATTTCTTTGCACGATCATTCTTCCAGCAGTCAATACTGAGGTTTTTTAAGGTATTGACCAGACAGCTATTGGATGAGGCAGGGCCACATGACCTACTGACCTAAAATACTGTAGCGAAAGTGGTGAAGATATGAAATCAATAACTTTATTGAAACAGATATCTGAGGCGACACTTTCTACGGAAAGATTAAATGAAGAGGGTTGTTGTGGAAATGAGTGAAATTCTACATGGCTGATTCATGTAAGAACCCAGTTGGGTTAATGGGAATTCACACGTGAGCAAGAGAAGCAGAGGAGCAACATTTGGTCCAACTTTGGGTTGTGCTGGGCTTAACAAGGCTGTGCAGTCCAACCAAGGAACATGCACAGAGGTCTGAGCAACCAGAGTGTTTCTGCTGGAATGACTCTGCAAATGCTGGAGATCAGACTCCCTTGACTCCTCTAATGCCCTTCTTCTCCATTTGCCCTTGAATGTCTCTGTCGGCGGCACTGAGGGGCTACCACTGTACGCTTGCAGTGGCTGAGAGCGCTGGGGAGCGTTGGCTGCCCTGGGATGACTTTCAAGGCAAAGTGTTGTTCTCTCTTCTAGTGCTGACTTCACGGAGGGGTCTCAGTGACACACAAGTCCCGGCAGCCCCGAGAGAATTATATGCGCGCAAATGGACTTCATGTGCATATACACTGGTCCTTCGTTTGAAACTGCACAGCTTCACAAGGATGGAGAAACAAGGGTAAACCCATACCCTACGCATAGGCACACACTATATTTGTTTTGTTAGTGTTTCAGATTTCATGGGTATTTTAAACTAACTAGTATAGCCTCGTCATCGTCACCACGTGCTCAGCAATTATGGCATTTCCATGGTTTTACTTTTCATCCTTAGCTTGTCTTTGCTTAATGCTTGAGTAAAACCTCAGCCCTTTAGGTGAATCCAAGCATTTCTCAAAGCAGAAAATGTTGTCATCAGCACCAGTTAACATATAACATCTTGCCATCGGTTACTGTGGAACCACAGGAAAAAAAATTAATAAGTTATTTTACTTTCTAAAAAAATAACATTTTTGTTTGATTGGGAAACAAAGAGGGAAGAAAGAGTGAAGAAAAGCTCAATAAACAGCCATTTTATTACTGCTGCTAGAAATAAAATCAGGGTAAGGGAGACTTGGCCACTGTTTTATTGTAGCTGTGAATTCACTTCTTTCATTTAAGTGTCTGTCACATTAGTAGAAAAATACAGACCCCTCCAAAGTGTGTACACTGGCAATGACTATGCCCGTTTTTCATTTTAAATAACTTTCAGCTCTTCTCTCCTTTCTGGAGTTGGAGGCGGCAGGCTGGTAGAAGTAGGTGTGCAAAATGAAGCAGCGAATTTCTGTTGGCTCTAGGTCAGAATTTGGCACAAGTCCTTTGCCGTGGCTTTGCTCAGTTCACACTGTAATACATTCTCAGTTTAATTGAAAGAATTAAAATGAAAAGAGTTGGCTTGAATATATGCACCTTATTTAATACTGCCACATTATGTTAAACTTAATAACAAACGAAATTATTCCCAAATACTTCTCACTGTTGAATGTGTGTTTTGTCAACTGAAATGAATTAACTATGAAGTCCCTTTGCATCAGTGTTTTTGTATGTCAAACATTCCTCTCTATACTACAATGCTGAAATGATGGCTCATAAGTCATTCTTAGTAGATATATGCAGGTTTAACTGGATTAATTAAGGACTGAAGCAATTTTAAAATATACTTGTAATTTTTTTTATTTTAAATAAATACAGTGTTAACAGTATAAGCAATAATAAGTTTTTATATAATACATGTATTTGGGAGATGAACCTGAAAAAGACTTTCTAATGGTAGAAGATGTATAGGAATTCAAACAAGACTTAGATTCCTTCCAAGGACGGTGCATGTTTCCTGCTCACAGATGACATGTCTGTAGCACTCGCCGTTAAATTGGTCTGTAATGTCCCTCTGCATTTTAAATAATACTAGATGAGGACACCCTTCTTTCTCTCCGTGAAATCAATTGGGCTGCTTACAGAGCAAACCACTACCGACTGTGAGGAAAAGCAGAAGAATATGACAAAACTAGACTTCAAATTTATATTTAAATGGCAAGTGAGAGCATCAGTAGTATTATGGTAGCGACTACACCCGCAATGAGGCATCAGGGAGGGAACATCCACCTGTGGCATTTATCTCTTTACGTACACACCTGCCTTCATGAGACACGTTTTACTGTAGCTTCTTCAGAGCCTGCATGTGAGCTAGTGTATTTTTTAACATGTCCGTATCTTTCCGTATTCTGTATTTCTGTGCGGAAATATTTCCGTATTTCCCTCTGTGATGAGTTCCGTAATAACAATTACAACAACGGCCAGCTCCAGGTTTCTCAGTTGGTTCTGCCTATTGCATTCCTTCGGATTTATGGGTTATATTGCTTTGGATTTATGGAAAAAAGCTATGTTCTGGTGTTACAAATACAGGTTTTCTAAAAGATGGTCACCAGCTCTCAGCCACAGCCCACTACTCTTAAGAAATTCATCCTCTTTCAAAGTCATGAAAGCAAGACAGAGTTATCAGACCGCCTTCTTTTTAGTTTCCTGCACGCCACTTTCTGTGAAAAATGGTCCCTGAGCAAATGACAGATTTTGGGGCTTGATTAAAACCTGTCTCTGAGGGTACCATCTGAGTTTTGCCTTGAAGTAGCAGTTCCTTTCAAGGGTTACCAACCTTTCACTGGAAGAGGAGGAGGCAAAGTCAGCCTTACTTCCAACCTGATCTTTTTGGTCTCAGTTCCAGCCAGGGGGTGCAGGTTTTGTTTTTCTTTGTTAGAATAAATGGGTTTTTGGCGTCGGCCAGTTTTCCATCAACTTTACTTTCTAACTGCATCTTATACACGTACAACTACGTGACTGTCCTTCAGAGAAAGAATCTTTGCCACTTTCCCCCTTCTTCCAAAGTCAGTGAAAGTAGATGAATCTCACGTCATTTCTTGACATGAGATAAACAAACCAAGGTGTTTTAGTCCAAAGTGGGAGAGAGGACACCATAGATGAGGGCCTTTCCCAGAAAATGGCCTGTTGGTATCCTCTTCTCATTTACTCACACCTCTGCTGACTGTTTCTGAAGAAATACAGCATGGAGAAAATGTACGTACCGTCCCAGTGATCGGGCGTTTTGCATTCAGGGTCTCCCGAACGCACAAGCTGTTTGCATTCCAAGCGATCTGTTCTTATATCCATCTGGGGGAAATACTTCATAGCCCTACATTCGTGACATATTTTACACAGCATTATTATTTCTATATACTCTCTGGCTATTTTCTGCAGTGAGTTGGCAACAGAAACCCTAAGGCTTTAGTCTTGTTATAGTAACAGGGATGTGGCAGGGCATAGATCTCTGATTTTCGCACACACACACATATATATATACACTTTTTTTTTTTCCTTCAAAGTCTTTATGTGACAATATGATGTTCTTCATGTACATTCTTAAGTTTTTACTGTCTTTGGACCCTGACTCGTAGCCCTGCTCTTTGCCTTGCACCCGCTGTCGTGGCTGACAGGCTTTGGTTCAGAAGTTTGGGCTCAGGCTGCTGATGCAAAATCCTCGTGGGGACTAAACTTTGTAGGAAGGCTATCTGAATTAAATTATTTATAATGAGCATGCATGGCAATTGAAGCCTTGTAATGCTAACCACTGGCCGGGTGTGTGAAATGAATACATTATATTCAAATAAGGGGAAGAAGTCATCATGTTTGTGCAGCACACAGAGTTTGCCAGTCCGTGGTATTTACATTCGATATCTCTTTCACTTAAATGTTTATACCTTAACAGATATTTTCTCAAGATTGAGAGACCGCCTGATGTAATAGCAGGTAATCTGTACTGAGCCCAAGCATCAACTGATTACCAGGCTTGCTTGAATTACTGTATGCTATTACAGTATTTTAGGAACCTGTAATATCCACCATTACTTTCTCTTGTGAGAGTCCTTAGACTGACTTGCCGTTGCCATTTTTCCCTCTTCGGCAAATAAATATTGTAGTGTATCCAATACAATCAGCAGAGTGTAACCAGAGTGTATGAGTTTTTAGCACAGATAATTAAAGCCCAATGTTCTCCACTGTAACAATTACAAGTACTTGAGAAAACAATGACAAGGTCATCCTGTGAATGCAGCCATCAATCAGGGAATTCGCTGCCTTAATAAAACAATAACCCACTTGTTTAGAAACTAACGTACAAAGGAAGCGACAACAAAATTGTTTCCTTGGACATATGTTCCCTTAACCACATGAAAGTGGAGCAATAGCACATATAGTACGTTTAGCTAATTAAGACCAATTTCTCCTCTCTGCCCCAGGTACTTTGAGTTGTGACTAAATCTTGATCTCAGAATAGAAAAGGCTGTTTGGATTGTGTGGATGGAGGTGAGGGAGCATCTGTTTTCCTCTGGGAGCAACGTGATGGCACACATGTTCTACGGCAGCCCTGACCCGGAGCGGTGTGTGCTGAACTTCCCCAGCAGCACCCACAGCGGACATGATTGCGCTCTTGCAGTCTGATGTGACTCAGTTGTCCAGCTTCACCTACCAGCACATAGTTGCACACATATCCATGCTCAGGCATGGCCTTGGGTTGGAAAGGGAGAATTTTGAGCTCATTTAGTGCCACAGCCTGGGCCCAGGATCTGCCTTTCCGTAATCTGAATAGACTGTGGCCAGTGGGTCGTGCTTGAGTGACACATGGCAGGGACTTCTTGGATCCCATCACAGGGACTTGTGTTCTGGACTTATCCTTTTTTTTTTGGCTCGGTGTGGACACTTCAGCTGCATTTTCCTGCTCTTGAAGACAACCTCTTGAGCTGTCCATAGCACCTGGATTTGTGCTGGCAGGAGGTTTCGCAGAAGGGGCTGAAGGATGCTCAGCCCCTACCCTGCCTTTCAGGGTGTGCCCTCATGAAATCTGAATTTCCTCACTCCTTGGAGTGACCTCACAGGTACATAGCGCATAAGGATCTATGGCTTCATGTGTTATACAACTGCTCCACATGCAGCTCCCTTGGACCTGGTGCACGGTGGGTTTCCTCAGAACCTCCACCCATGTCCAGGGCAAGGCAGGGGGCTCATCAACACAGAGCCATCTGGACCAGTGTGTTCTCAGCTCCAAACTCAAGGTACAATGGGGTCACTTGACTCTTACCAAGCAAGGTATTCTCCTTCCAGGAGCAATAAAGCTGCCTAGCAACAAAAAGTTATGTCAGACCCTATGAGGAGAGCAGCAATTGATAACTCTCCTGGCCAAAGTCAGGAATGATTGGATACCAATGGTGTGTGTTGACTTTTGGTGGGAATAGTGCATGTTGTATTATCAAAATATTTTATTTCCTGATTTGGACTTCTTTTCTTCGTTTGTCCGTGTGATGCCTTAATGCTTTGGGTCAAATGGGAACTGCTTGCTCTCTGATACGTGGGCTGTGTGGTAAAGGCAGGTTTTGCCAGTGGTAGGGAGTGATGTGGATGACTGCTAGCCCTGAGATCCAGTCTTGAAACCAGACGCCATGTCTCCTCTGCTGTGAGAGCCGGACACTCAGCTTACACTTGCTTGCGAGCCTACATTTCACTCTGCAGTCTCAACACGACTCCTGTAGACGTAACTTCATTGCTCCTCCCTTGCTCTGTAGCAGCATGGGGATGAGATCCTTGAGTTTGCAATAGTAGCCTGGCAGGACTGGAGCAGGCATTCTGCATTTGTTCAATAGCTCTTGATGGAATTCATGTCCATCCTGGCTATCTGTTCCCCAACTAGCCACTGCAGAGAGAGGACAAACCAGGCATATAGCACGTCCTTTCACGTGCCTGCATCTAGGTGTCATGACACAGGGCAGACATGGAGAGACTGAGCAGTATCCTTATTTCCTCATTGTTTATAATTAGGTTTAGTTTATAAACTGCAGACTGTGTATTTGTGACATATTTTAAACAAAAATAATTTAAATTGCAACAGCATCTCTTCCCTGAGCACCTCAAGTTCTCTTTAAAGTTAAGGGCCAAGTCCCAAAGGGTCAGAAATCAGAATTGTGCACCGTAATGGAACTTTACCAGAATGAATTGGTTGAGTATCTGAACAGACACTATGATTTTCTGTCCTAACACAGGCAACGTTTCTACAGTGAAGCCATCGAGGTCCAAAGTCTTAACTATATTTAAGCACCTGAGCCTTGAAGGGAGTTAGCCATCCACAAATTAATTAGATGCTCTTGGATTTGGTCTTAAGGAGTTTCTTCTGCTCAAGAACTGCAGAAGGTTCCATAAGTGAAGCTTCAAAGAACAGCTGGGTACCATGATTTCCAGTCAGGAGTAGACTGATCCATAGGCTCATGGATGTGTTGAAGCGCAAATATGGTGCAGGTAAGGGAAATATCAGATTTTCTGTTGATGGAGGCTGCTGACTGCCACTGAACTGCTTTTCAGAACAGTATTAAGATGAGCTATCTCCTGATAACCGTGTCTCGGCAATGGTGAAATGTAGCATCCCTGTAGAGAACTTTTTAATTTATAAGTTTACTTTTAAAATGATTTTTCATTTTGAAAAGCTGATATTCTTGTATAAAATAAAAACAAGGGGAATCACAAGGAAACTTTTAAGTTGAACCAAAGCACTTTTTTCCTCCACAGTTGTGTTTTCCCAGTGAGAATTTTAACTCTTCCACCTTTGTTCCCAGTCTGAATGAAGACAAATGTTGATCTCCCACCCCTCACTCCATAACAGCTCTAATTGCAGAGCAGCCCAGCAGGCGAGGCAGGAGTTGAACCCATCTCCCCAGTTACCCAGCAGCACACCCATTTCAGTAGCATGTGTGCCTCCTTCTTTGTACCGTGTAGCTGGAAACGCCATGAAGAAAGGCCATGCAGAAGTATGTTAATCAGTCAATAATACACAGTCACCACCTTCACTTTCCACCTTTCAGCCTTGATCTCACACAGAAATAGAGAATTTTCTCACTGACTTTCTTGCCATGGGTCAGGCTGAGGGTTTGCTGTTAGAAAAGCTTGTGTACAAACTTTTAACTGTTTAAGTAAAGGCTAGAAAGTAGAAAAAGTAGTTGTGAAAGGGAAGTCTGGTTTCTTTTATGTAACCATTGTAGAATTAATTGATGTTTGTAATTTATTTTTATGAATGTAATTACAAACTGATGTCTCAGAGACTGAAAGCTGCTTTTATGTTATATACAGCTAACTACAAAGGTAATTTTCCAGGCTTCTATGTTTAATCACTTGCATTTATACTCATTACTGCATAAATATGGCAGAACTGAAATGCAGAACTGTATTTCTAACGCAACGGTAATTTTTTCAGTTACTAATTAAGCCTATTAAAAGTACAGAATCTGCTCTTGTTCTCATTCACAGAATAAAGGCATCAAAGTAGACAATGTGTTGTGTTGGATAGGAATCTTTTTTTTTTTGCACAGTGTTATGTCATGCTTACTTGTAAATATATCTTCTTGAACTACTCAAGGCCAAGTTTGAAATTTGATGAGACCTCCTCGGGGCTGGATGTAGGGAAGTTGGAGGGGCACAGAGCCATGGCTGTAGTGATAGATCATCTGTGTAGATGACCTTGGCTTTACAAGCTCTCCTCAGCTCCACAGACACTTTGAATATTTGTTCCAGGGACTCTTACCTCACGCTTCATGGCTGTGTGAGAAAACTTTCCCCTCCTAGAGCTACAAAATAGTTCAGAAAGGGATTTAACTTTCCTTTTGAGGAGCGACAGAGCAGCCAAGATCTGCTGACTTCAAGAGGCCAGTCAAAAACACAGGTTTTGCAGTAGGCTGTGAGGGCAGCTGTGGGTACCAGTGCTATTCCCAGAGGCTCTCCCATCACTGAAGACCTGGAATGTCATTAATAGCCCACTGTTAGTTTTTGGCGAGCCGCTGAAGTACCGACTGCATCTATATTTAGTTGTGGTGTAACTTAAATCAAAGCCTTGACATTATTAACAGCAGTACGGACACTTAATTTGATTTAAGAAATGCATTCCAGGCCAGCCTCTCTTCTCAGTTACGCCTGAGTAGCTCTGCTAGGGTAGAAGGGTTTGTGTTCTGGTTCTCAGAGCTGACTTTGGCTCAATATATGTCCAAACAGTGACTTTCCATTCAGCTTCAAGCAAACTCAGATTTTTAAAAAGCACTGACAGCTTTAAGTTAGGGGACAGTAGTAGGTACTGTGGCATGTGAACTAGGACTGTGCATCCAAAATGTGGGCTTATAGGATCATAGGATAATTCACGTTAGAAGCGACCTGAGGAGGACCTCCTGCTCAAAGCAAAGTCATGTCTGAGGTCAGACCAGGTTGCTCTTGGCTTTATCCAGTCTTGCTTTGAAAATCTCCAAGGATGGAGTCTGTACAGCCTCCCTGGGTAACTGCTCCCCTGCTTGACTGTCCCTATGAAAAAGCTCCTGCTTGTTTCCAGTCCGTCTAGCCTCAACTTGTGCATATTTTCTCTTGTCCTCCCACCACAAAACTCTATGCAGCATCCAGCTGTCATTTTGATGACCTTCCCATTGGCACTAGAAAGCCTGCAATTCACACCAATCACAAAGGACAGCTGGGGATTTTATGTAGGCTCCCTTTCACATGAAGGGTTGGACTTGGACCAGATGATCTTTCAAGATCACTTCCAACCCAATCACTTCTATGTCTCTATGACTGGTGCCTGCAGCCATGGAGGTAGAGAGCTGCTTCCAAGTGGGATTATGAAACACCAAAAGGGATATTTCCAGTTTCCCCATACACACTTCTCCTTCAAGAGTTCTTTCATACATTTTCGGGCTAGTCTAAGGGCTCTAAACACACATAAGTCTTGAAAACTTTGTCATGATCTTCCTCAGCTAAAACCGGAGCGAGAACTTGGGGATGGAAGTCTCAGCTCAACAAAGCCTTTGAGATGCTCCAAATTGCTTTGCAGGCTAGGGATAGGCTGAGGTATCCACTTCAAGGCAAAAGCTGCATTTAAATACTTTACCATTGTGTTGCTCTAAGCCCCTGGACTGCAAGTGTGCAGGCTGCATTGCCATACGGGTTTTTTCTCCCTCACCTTACATCATAAGTAAAAAAAAAAAAGAAAAAAGTTACTGCTTTTTAAATTTAGACCATTGTTGTTAGAATTAGACCACATTGTAGGATGTTTGTTGTTATGAAAGTGTCAAGTCTATACATAGATAAGAGCATCAATCTGTTAATGGCTTTTCCTCTGACAAGTATAATAAGAATTTTCTCCTATCTTTGAAATTAGTGATCTTCTTTAGCCTGAGATTCAGTTAGGCTGACCTCTCTGTCATAACCCTGCCTATATTTCCAAAGTGTATGTTTTTCTCTGTCACAGAATAAATCTGTAGCAACAGAGACAGAACCAGTTTTCCACAACTCACAGTTAAAAAAAAAAAAAAAAAAAAAAGAAAAAAATGCTGCTATTATTGTGACAGAACAGATGTTATATAGAAAGGATTGCTTAGAGATACATTGTGAGTTAATCACATCTTTTCAAAAGTATATTAAAAAAGTCTCGTTAATGTCTGAAATGAAATACTTATGATTACAGGAAATTAAATTACTTACAACATTTTTTTTTTTGCAGCCTCTCACTCTCAACACACACTCTTTTCGCACACACATATACACACACATAACTATTGTTAATTAAGACTGTCTCCATTATGGGACTAATTAACAATTAGCATAAACATAATTAGCTAACGTTGACATTTAACTCATTACATTGTTTAAATAATTTTCAGAAATTGCCCTTAGTGGCATTCTGTCATACTGAAATAATGGCAGCACTTTGTCATGTAAATTAAATGACATTTGTGTTGTTTCCTCTCTAACTCATGCATGGAAGATTTTTTTTTAATTTGAGCTACATTCAGCTCAGAATTCAAGGTGATTCCTAAAATTTGAGCTACAACATCTGCTCCTTGGATATCCTCCGTAAATAGCCTGAACTTTTGGAGATCTGCATCGTTTTACCTCTAGAAGCCCACTGGATATCTCCGTGCAGATTCGTTGTTTCCTGAGTGCTTGCTGCAGGTTTGATAAGGAGGTAATGATCGATAGGTGATCAGTTCAATTGCAGAGTATGGAGAAAGGACTTGTTTTCTGCTCTTATGTATTTGTGCTCGCAGGATAGAAGGCCAACCGCATCCTGGGCTGCATCAAAAGAAGTGTGGCCAGCAGGTCAAGGGAGGTAATTCTCCCCCTCTACTCTGCTCCGGTGAGACCCCACCTGCAGTACTGTGTCCAGCTCTGGAGTCCCCAGCATAAGAAGAACATGAACCTGTTGGAGCCGGTCCAGAGGAAGCCATGAAGATGATCAGAGGGCTGGAGCACCTCTCCTATGAGGACAGGCTGAGAGAGTTGGGGCTGTTCATCCTGGAGAGAGGAGGCTCCAAGGAGACCTTATAGAGGCCTTTCGGAACCTAAAGGAGGCCTACAGGAAAGACGGGGAGAAACATTTTAGCAGGGCCTGTTGTGATAGGACAAGGAGTAATGATTTTAAAATAGAAGGAATCAGATTCAGACTTGATATAAGGAAGAAATTTTTTCTAGTGAGGGTGGTGAAACACTGGCCCAGGTTTCCCAGAGAGGTGGTAGATGCCCCATCCCTGGAAACATTCAAGGCCAGGTTGGCCGGGGCTCTGAGCAACCTGATCTGGTTGGAGATGTCCCTGCTCCTTGCAGGGAGGTTCGACTAGATGACCTTTAAGGGTCCCCTCCAATACAAACCATTCTATGCTTCTGTGATTTGTGGGCAAGTCACTTCACGTGGCCTACGACTCAGCTCCCTGTCTGTGGGACAGCACCTGGTCCCCCTAGCCAGACGAGTGGCATGAGGGTACAAGACCTTAAAGGCACTCAGATACTGCAGCAAAGAGGATTCTACCCATATATAAGGCCATTCTCCAGAGGAGTGAAAACACTTGTTCTATGTGCCATCAAGTAGACATAATTTTTAAGTGCATATTTCCAATAAAATATCCTCTTCTGCGGGTCATGAGATTTTCAGTGTCCCATGAGCTGAGTGGGACAGTATTTGCATGGACTACGGACTAACGCAATGACGAGAGTGGCAGGATGACATGAAATGTGTTAAAATGCCAATGATTATTCACACCGTGCTATGTTGTGACATGATAGTTACAAGGGGAACCACATTTACTGTGACGTAAGGGTTTTGAGGGTGCAATTTAGACCATTAAGAGGCTGAGCACTGAAGGCTTGCTGCAGAATTCTTGGATTTTCGGATTTGCAGCAAGATATTTTATTCCACAGTCCAGCCTACCTGCAGCACTTGATACTCATGGTGGTGGGGAAGGGGAATGATGTAAAGCTCTGAATCGTTACAGCTGTTCTCTATGATGGATTCATATGTACTTGTACAGAGGTTTTATACACCATTCTGCAATCCTTAAACTACTGCTAGACCTCTTTAATGCAAGTGACTGAGGGGGCTGCTCTGTATTGTGGCATTCTAGGTTGAAGAAAAGGGGGAGAAGAAAAACAAAGACCAAGAAACAGGCTGCAAGGGACATAGTATATGAGTACATAGCCGAAAGATCAGGAAGTTCCTGAGAAGCAGCAGTAGGAGCCTTTAGAGTGAACATGAGCAGCCTTTAATCAGGGACCCATCAGGCCAACAGCCCCCTTAATCAAAGATAATTCCTCTGGAGGCATCCCTAGTGAAGGCCTGTCCATTACATTTCCATAGGACACGTCACTTAAACTGCTGACAGCACATCCTTCAACCACAGGCATCTGGAGGATGAATTCCCTAATCAATGAATTCACCATCAGAAGCTGGGTGATAAACCTGGGCTTTATGGAAGCTCTGAGACCCAGCTCCCATGGACTTGCCCTCTGCTGTTTTGCTGTATTTTGTGTAAAACTAGCGGGAATTCACTTATATGGTAGTTTTATCCTCTTTTTATCTGCTCCATTGGAGTTCACCTGAGTAAGAACTGAATAAAAAGGACTGATAAACCAAGTCAAGGTTTTGTTGAGTGCTAGCACACATCTTGTTGAAATGGTGT
>WHYT01017551.1:151260-251846 GCA_009806455.1 Tetrax tetrax
GGAATGAGATTTTTGGGAACTTTTAGAGCCAAAGCTTAAAGACTGTATAATCTAGTTGAAGACGTCCCTGCACCTTGCAGGGGTGTTGGGCTAGATGACCTTTAAAGGTCCCTTCCAACCCTAACCATTCTATGATTCCATGAATTCTTCCTTTACCTTTTTTTCCTCTTATTTTTTTCCCAGTTTCCTACCTTTGTAGTTTTGTTGGAGAAGTGATTTAAAAGAGCAAACAAGAGGAAAATCTACCTCCAAGTGCTTGAGAAACGTTAGCTGTAAATCATGCATACCTAGCAGGTACTTGTGCCTGTTCTACAGCTGGAGAAAGTGAGGTGCATGGAGCAAAATATCCCACTAGCCGATGAATAGGTCAGATTTTCCCAGAAGGATTTAGTTGGAAAAAAATTCCTTACAGGATCCTTTGTTGTTGTCATTGCTCCATGGTTTCAATTTCAGGGTTCCTCTGTTTTCAGCCAGCTGGAGGGTTCCCTGGTTCCTCAGGTAGTGGCACCCCTTTAGGGTACGCACGTCCCCACATCCCCTGATCATCCAGAACGCAGGAATTATTATAGTTTATCACTGAACCCATGAATCCAGGCTCCATTTCAAAGGAAACCAGAGCTGCCAAGAGCTCATCTGTATTGAGTGCTTGCCCATATATCCATAAAAATACCTGCCTGTGGTCTGTATCTGGAGACTACTGTCCAAAAGACTTGCATAAGATCAAATGGAAAATACATGGGAGAGCAGAGAATGAGGGCAGAAATCCCAAGTCCAGGAAAAAGTTCTGACCATTGGACTGTCTTTTTGGTTTTCACCATCAGAGCAGTGTACACCAGCAACCTGGAAGGAAGGGGTGTCCTCAGCAAGCTTTTCCTTACTTGACTAATTTCTGTAGCACCGGGGCTTCTATTAAAAGGACTGTGTTAGAAGAACTGTTGTGTATCCTGTGGTTCCCCCATGTAATATTGCACCACTTAGTCTGATTAAATTAATTATTCTCCACTGTCCTGGCACTCTCATTCCTGTTCACATTCCCACAAAATGTTATATAAGCAAAAACCCCCTTCCCTGGCTACAGTCTGATTGACTGTGTTGATGCAAGGCTTCTTGTGCGAGCAGGCTGTGGCACTTGTGCTTTGCTAAGCGTCCTATCATCCCCCTGCTCGGCAGTATTTCAAAGTGTTACCTGACGCCTTTCAAATTTAAGGAGTTTCAGAGTCTAATCTTCAGATCTGCCCCACTTTCTATTGATCTAGTTCCAGGTTGGTTACCAAGACTATTTTCTGGTTCCAGTTCAGATGTGCCCAATTGGATGGAAATTTCACAAGAACATTTGAACTTGTGAGATTACCACAGGTCTGAAGTTTCTGCCAACTAATCTAGGAAAGTTTCTACCCTTCAGAGTTGAGAGGTTGCTCTGAAGATGTTAGGGCCCTTGACTTTGAATCCTGGCTTTTCGTTTGGTTATCCACATGAGTGGAAACCCTGTCTCTTGTTTAGATGTAACATCATAAAGATTCAGCTGCTGTTCCTGGAATTAAGTAGTAATCAAAAGGTGAGGTCTTTGATCTTGAAGAACAGTTTAATTTACCGCTGAGTAAAATAGCCTTTTTTTTTTTCTGAAAGAACACTAGCTGCTTTACTCCTTTCCTCTCATACGAGTAATTATGGAGTCAGATGCTCGGAGAAATGCTGCAGACAAAAAATTAATTACCATTTTTTTGGATGCACGCCTTGGTGAACTTTTTGAGAAAATTAGTACTGTAGTCAACAGCTTCCTACTACAGCTGGGAGCAGCAGGAGCAGCCACATGCATCATTTTTTTGAGTCATTTTTTCAGCTTTGCTGTTCCCGGCCCCCCTTCCATGGGTGACTGGACTCCGGTCACAGAGCTGACGTTTTCATTCCCTGGAAAAGCTCAGAACCTGGTTTTCATTTAAATGTGTAAAATTATCTGAGCTGTTTTCCCCTCGATAAGGTTTACAAGTGTCTGTATATCTTTAGTTTTAACAGAGGGCAGTTCAGTAGACAGTTTACGAAGTACTGGTCAGGGAGATAAATTACCTTGTAGAGCTGCACAATCACCGTTCACAATCTCCTCGGTGACTTTACAGCCAATGATAGGATTTTTCAAGTTCATAGAAACTCATCAAAACATTTCCTGGTATTTTTTTCCTTCTCCATTTAAGTGTTTTCGCTTAAAGCCTAATCTGTACTGCTCCTAGTAGGAGGGTTTGGTTTGATGCCTTAGGGCCTGCTGAGCATTTCTTTATTTCTGGCAGCTCCTTGGGATTTGCGAACTGGAAATGGGAATTTTTCAGGCTGCTGCAGCACTTTGACGTGTTCCTTTCCCAGGGGTCATATCTAACCTCAAATGATGTGTTGTGTATACCGTTAACAAGTCGAGCTTTGCGGGGTTACTCTGTAAGGTTATTGTCAGGCAACTGAGTGGTTTTATACTTTCTTTTGCTGCTCTTCTGGAGCAAAGGTTTCATAGCTACATTCTCCAAGCCTCTAGTTCTTTTCGGTGAGTGCTTCTTCAGCCCATAATGTGCTCTTACATAATTTATTTACAACATGATTGGGACACAATCTCTTGCCAGCAGAAGAATGCGTGCAATACATGGGGCAGCATCTGTGGTGGGGAGCTCCTTGAACCTCTTCTCCTTGGTTTCATGGGCCTTTTCTGATCAACATGTAAGTTGTTGGAGACCGACATTCTCGTGCTTCTCAGCCACCAGGCAGTCCAGTCCCTGGCAGGGCTGCCGTTGCCTGGGGCCAAAACCGTACCAAAGTACTGCAGGTTATGCTGGTTTATGCCACCACTGGCTCCAGTGCAAGATCAGATGCTGCTTAGGTACTGATTTAGCTGGGGGGGAAATGGGCAAAGGAGGGAAGAGAGAATATGGAAATTTTATTGTGAGGGTGTGTTTCTCCGTGATGTGATATGGCCATAGCTGCGTAGCTGCTCACATCTACATTGAGACCGGGACTGTGCTGTTAATAAAAGCCTGTTTCTGTCCGTGCACAGCTTCAGGGAGATTTGCTGAAGCAATACTACAACAAAAGCAGCGTTGGTTGTGGGTGCTGAGCAGGGAACTGTTTTCTGCCAGAGAGAGAAGATGCTCAGGATGACTTCCTGAGCAACAGGTTGGACTTGAGCCTCCTCTTACAGGGCGGGGGTTAAGAATGGGTTCAGATAATAGTAGGTATGAGTACTATCCTATTATAAGATCTTCCAAGAGATCCTTGTGAATGGTCTCAATTTCTGAATTGATTTTTTTCCCCACTTTTATTCTGACTCAGAGCAACATCTTGTTCTAAACAAGCAGCACATTTACCCTGAGTGATGCTTTCAGCATCCAGGGCAGCTCCCCTCTGACACCAGGAGGCTGTAATTAAGGGCGTTACCAGTTATTTTGTTCCATTCCCAGTGGGCTCTGAACCAGTGGCCAGGAAAAAATTAGAGACACCTGCTGGGTCTAATGAGGTGGGTTTGGAGTGATAGGGATGTCTCATTTTTCCCCCTGCTCTCAGAGGGAAGTGAGAGAGTCTGGTGTCTGGGATGAGAGGATGTGGGCTCAATGAAAAAGAAGTAAGCTGTCATTCAAGCTGTCTATATCACAATGCTTGGTGGGTTAATGGAGTTTTTTCTTTAAGAAATTTTCTTCCTTTTTGCTCCTGTTGCTGTTCCCCTTGCCCCAGGAGAAAAAGAAGTCTGTGCAATTAGGGGCACTGTGAGCTTAGCTCTGGTAAGGCCAATCAATCTGGATTTGGCCCATATGAAGTGCTGCTGGAAGAGCAAGAGTGAGTTAGCAGAGGAACTGGTGGTTCCTGAGTCATGGGGAATTAGTCCAGTCATTACAAGGTATTAATTAAGATCTTCCTAGGCTGTTGATTGCTTCCAAAATGCTGCCTCCTTCCTTCCTTGCTGGGATTTACTCCCTTTGCTGTTTAATTCCTGTAGAAAACAGAACATTCTCTTATGGTTTTGGTTGTCTACTTTGGACCATTTCCTGGAACTATGACCAAATGAGATCTTGATCATTTCTGTGTTTACCTGCATATGCGTAGAACTCTTTACAGCTCTGTCTATGGCCTGATCCTGCTTGCTGTGAAACCAGTGGCAGACCTCCTGCCCTTCTGAGGGAATGTTGTCAGGGTCCAGCAGCAGCAGGGGAAGCAGCAGTGTGAACTTACAGAGGGGGTGCACGCTACAGGTGTTGTCCTGACCTCAGTTCTGGTACTGGTGGGGGTTTGGATAGTTATTTCCTTTCTCTGTGCATCTTTTCCTTCCCATACTAGACACTAAATAGTGGATAGCAGGAATTTGCAGGAATTTCCAGTGTTTTCTTCCCAGATGCGTGCAATAGCACATGCTGTACTGTAACGGACATGCCTCATGCTGGATCGTGGGGAGAGGTTGCTGATGTTCGCGTGTGGTAGCATGTGTGATGCTCAGAGTGGTGTTTGGGAGGCAAGAACTGGCCTCCTGTGGCTGCCCATGGATTGCTGCTGGCTGATCAGCTCCATCTGACACCCGGGGCAGGAGAGAGGGGATACAACTTGAGTTTCGTGCTCAGTGCACTTGTGTGTCCTTAGACAGGGTGCCTGTGTCTCAGCAGAGACTTCAGTTTTGATATGTTGCCTATGAGATCACAGGCAGCAGCTTAGTAAAATCATTTAAACATCTGTAACCTGCTATGTCAAAATCTGAATACAAATCATTGCCCAGATTCTGCTAATTGATGCTAAATAGAAAGAAAAATAACGCAGGAGAAAAACCCTCCTAGAAACAATCAATAAATTAAAGATGCTTGGGGTTATAAATTCAGCAGTTAAATGAGATACTAATGAAGATGGGAGTTTAATGGTGAGTACTCTCATTACATTGTTTTAAAAACTCCATTTGATGTAGATTTGGTACTGGAAGGAAGACGGCCTCATGACAAACGTCTGTGAGAACAAAAGTTGTGCTGGCACAACTGCTGCTGTTTATTGCTGGGCAGCTTTGCTTCCCTGTTCCTGCAAGTTGTTGCCAGATCTGGGGGGGAATTGTGGAGCAGTTAATTAAAAAGCAACTAATGACTGTTCCACGGGGTCAGTTTGCTTCTCAGAGCCTAAAACGTGCAGGATACTAACACATGTATCATTTTTTTTTTGACACTGGAGGACAATTGCAGAGCCCAACAACACTGCTACTGGTTTTAAAGCAGAACTTAATTAACTAGAGATGGGCTGAGCAGGTTTGGCTGGAAATGGGCATTGGCCTTCCAAAGAATGGAGCTGCTCAGATACGGCTAGACTGCAGATTAAGGATGCTGCTTCCCAGCTAATCTCAGTCCTGATGAGCAGCCTGGTGCTGTTACTGCCCTGCTCCTGCCTCTAGCCCCATGGCCAGCTGCCATCTGTATCTCCTAACTCTAAAGGTGTTTCACTTACACCTGTTCTGGACAGTTGCCTTAGGATAGGATGAATTATGCCCCCAAATTTCCCCTTTCTCACTGCAGCCTAGGTAACAGCTCAGACTGACAAATCTAGCATTTGCAGTCAGGTAAGATACCTTGGAGTGGGCAGTTCACACTTGCTGGTTCCAGCCCACTTCTGCTCTGGCCCGTCCAGCAGTGCTCTCAGATAGGAAAAAAATACAGCAAACTCCACTTCTGCACACCCTCCAGGCCCACTGTGACTGGGAAGAGGTGGTTTGTTAATGACCTTGCTTTGCCTTGACACCACTGAGGAATTTCTTTCTCAAGTCAGTGTGGAATTTGGTTAACGCAACTATTCTCCTTTATCTTGCGCTTACATTTAAACTGCATCTTTGCTGGTATATGCCCTGTTTTGATTAATATTAAACTTCCAGATCATCTTTTTGAATTGGAGCAATTTCTTACGACAAATAGTCTGGAGAGCCAGATTTCTGAGTGATTAGTAGCAGGCTGAGAGCGCTGGATGCTTGGGGAGCTTAACGATTCGTGGCCAGATTCATTCACCATGGTTAGAGTGGTGGGCATGTCACAGCTGCAATTCCTCTGGCAAAACCTGGGCCTGAAATGATTTTAAATCGAGAGTTGAGTTTTCCATCCCCCTTCTTTCCAGGTTGGCTGCCTCGCTGCAAGGGGGGAGGAGAGGCATCCTCCCATGCCAGGATATAATTTAAAAAATCTGGCTGTGTGAGCCTACTCGGCTGAAAGTCTATTCTTCCATTTTCTCTAAATTCCTGGGCACAGAAGGCAAAATATCCCACCAGCTCCGTAGTGTTGATCCCAGGGGATGACTATCCAGATGCCATGCAGGGTCGGGGGCAGACCTGGGATGCAGCATGGTTGTATTTTGTTTTGGTTTGTTTGGTTCTTCTAGGGAAGATGATGAACAGGGGATGGAAACAATGGCTAAAACAGAGAAATCATAGATTTCACATGAGCTGATGCAGCATGGAGAGAAAGAGAAAGCCTTAGGATAATAGAATAGCTTGGGTTGGAAGTGACCTTTAAAGGTCATTTAGTCCAGCCTCCTGCAAGGAGCAGGGACATCTCCAACCAGATCAGGTTGCTCAGAGCTCCAGCCAACCTGGCCTTGAATGTTTCCAGGGATGGGGCATCTACCACCTCTCTGGGCAACCTGTGCCAGTGTTTCATCTTCACTGATTTCAGCTGTAATCTGATGGAAATTCTGGCTCAATGATTTTAGGAACACAGCAGTGACGAGTTTGTGACTTCCTCTCAAATATACCTGACAAAACTGAAGTCCTGAGTTCCAGCAATGCCTTAGGCTGGGAAATACTAGTATAATGCCAATGGGCTGCAATCGAGCACATGCAGAACTATTCCTGGACTAGCTGGTGGTGCTGCTCTAGGCTAGGTCACCAAATAGTCTGCTGCCAGAATGCAGAGTTAAAAATAGTATTTTCAGCCAAAAGGACACTGAAGCCTTTTTTTTCATGCACAAATGAGTTACCATCGGCATGTGCCAAAGGGGGATTTACCCACGCAGAACATATATCTGTGGTGTGTGTTGGCCAAGCAGTGGAGAGCTAAATACAGAGTCAGGTGAGATCACTGACACAGCAGAAAGGCAGAAGCAATGCTTGTGGGATGTGAACCTCTGTTCCAACCAAGGAAAACACAGTTAGATGAAGAGTCTGATTTTTATTGATGTTGATGCTTCTGGCCCTCAAATTCATTTTCCATTGCAAAGTTACAAACGACCTTCTGCGCTGAGTAAAGTCAGGAATTCAGCTAGGTTTTGGACCTACATATTCCAAATTGTTACAGAGCAACAAGTACTCAGTGCCTTGAATGGAGGAAAAAAACATGATGGACCAGTCACGTCATTGGAAAAGTTGCTGCTGATCCGCTGAAGTGCTGAGCACTTGGTGAATAGGATGGAATTCAAGGTTTTGAGTTCTTCTGGAGACTGGGCTCAAGGTTTGGATACTATGTTATTGAAGCTCAGAAATTACTTTAAGATGCTGAACGTTGATGGTGCATTATATCTCACTGTGGAAAAGGTCAGCCCTGTTATTTGTAGAGGAAGGAGGCTTGGCTTTTCTTCATGGCTGGCTGACTTTTTGGGCTACATGGTGTAATTTATAACTACTTATTGTTTGCAGACACGGAGCTGAGGATATTTTGTGTGTGAAATTTAAAATTCAGGCCTTTGTAGTTGAATATGTGGAGCAGAATTCTTTTGTCCAGAAGGAGACAGAGACATCTGGTCTTGTCACCATTGGCTTCCTCTTCCGTTACAGGGGGGAAAAACAGGGACTTGTAGGGCATGAATTATCTTATCCTAAAATAGCTATCTAAAATAGTTCAGATGCACCAAGACCCAAAGTAGAGAGAAATTGATACTGGCAATACCGAGAGAGTGTTACTATCTCACGTGGCAGCATTTATGTTGTAGATGTTGTAGGTAACTCCTATCTCCCAGTGTCTTTCTGTTTTCTGCTCAGCTTGTGTAACATCACGGAACTGATGTTAATGTGCATGAAAATTAAGAACCTACTTAGTGAAGGACTTGGATGCTTGAACAGTTTTTAAAAAATTGCTCACCTGCTTGTCACAGTGAAGTCAGTTGCCTAAAAACATGAAGGAATGTAAATTCCTTAATAAATGCAGAACAATCTATCATATTTTTGGACTGTCAGACTCAGAATTTACAATTCCATGCAGAATTGGTTCAAAACTACCCAGAAATGCATTAGCTGTCATGGCAATGAATCTTCAGTGCAATTCTGGTTTTGAGTAGCAGTGTTAGCTTTTTAAGCTGGCTTCAGATGTTGTTTGATATTGAGATGAGCAAATGAGATGAGGTCCTCTTATGTCAATCAGTGTACAAACCCAATTTAGCAGTGGTTATCGGCCTGAAGAACTTCCAGTTTAATTGCTAAATTGTGCAAAGAATGGGAAAAATAATATTTCTCCACTTTGTGTGTAGGGAGCTGACTCTCAGGTCCCCTGTAGCTCTGTTTGCAGATCAAACGGGTTGTACTCACATGGCTGCATGTAGCAGGTGGGAAGTCCAAGTGCCTTGCTCCCACCCATGACAGGCTTAGAAGCCGAAGGGAGTGTGGGCTCACGTGACAGCTAACCTGAGCAAACTGTGGGCTGCTGCTTTCTGCCACCTCCAGCAATGTGTTCCTGTGTGATCTGATGTGAAAAAAAAGAAGAAAACAAACCTTATTGTCATTTGGTTATTCAGTTGAATCAACAGCTGTGATGTCAAGATCTCTAGATCCCAACTGTGGGAAGCCTGACCACTTTCTTGGGTCAATGCCTATGTCACGTGAAGCTACACCATTCATCTCTTGAACCTACCACACTTCTCATAATAGCCAGTTAAAGACCGAGGTCAATGAGAGAGAGCCACCTCACTGTGACATGGGCCATGCAATGGTGTACAAGTCAACACCAGTTTTCTTCTGGGTATCCTTTTTCCTTTCCTCTGCATGTAGCCTGGCTGGACTTGTGCTGAGGTTTAGCAGAATTTGGATCAAAGCAGTGAGAGAAACAACTCGGAAACAAGCAAGGAGAAAGTGAGATCATATCAAGTGCTTGTTGGCACTTTCTGCAATATATTAGTGTCTTCACTGAGATCCCAGACATTGACAGGCAGATGAGAACCAAGAGTAAATTGCAGAGACATTTTTCTCTAGTAGTTCTTGATTTAATGAACTTGGTTACAGGCTGCTCTGGAAATTTAAATAATTAAGAGAGGTTGTACTAATGCAGAGCAGGTACTTACTGCATGCCGTGTCACCCAGCCAACCTTTCAATGTGGGCATCAATCCTGTTCTGAAACAGAGGAGTCCTGCAACATCAGTCCTCAATGAGTTTAAGAATAAATATGGGGTCTGTTTGGATGGAAGTGTACTTGTTTTTGAATTTTTTTTACACTTCTGAGGAGGACTGTTTTTCTCTTGTTACCTCCTCTGTGAGCAGAAGTGGAGTTTCACTTTTTTCTTCATCCCTTATTAAGGAGACTGCTGAAATGGGGAAGGCTTTGCCTGTCCTGCTTACCCGTCCCCTGTGTCCTTAACTAAAACTGAGCTGTACAACACGGTTGCTTCCAGGTGTAATCTCAGTTAAACCTCAAAACCTTTACCTTCTCACGGCCTTTGCTATCAGCACTCAAGAAAAACCACAAGGGGAGAATGATAAAAATTGATTTCTGTTTCACCAGAAATATTTCCCATTTTGGTCACAGACCGAGGCTGGTCTGACTCTACCCGCTCCTCCCCGGGGTTTGATAACAGTAGCTCACAGGAGGCTCTAGCTTATCTGAAGACCTAACAGTAAATTTCTCATTTCCGCTTCGTGGTGAGGTGTTTAATTGCTGCTTAGTTTCGCCAGTCAAGTAATTCACATTGACGTGCTAAAAGCAGCCACTAGCAGTTAAGCTCACATCCAGGGGCTGCGGCGAACGATCCTGACATCTTTTTGCAGGCGCCGGCTCTGCAGGCTGGGAGCATTCCAGTTTCTCCTCTCCAGTGGGCAAGCAATCTGTAGAAAATTAAGTCTGAAAAGCCATGAGAGGTTGTGAAAGGCAGCTTAAGGAGACAGGATCTTTTGGGTGAAATCTCTTCTCCTCCACAAATTCAGGTTGAAAATTAAAGTGTTGCCATCTTACTGGTAATTTAGAAGGAGAAGTATTGTTCAAATTCAGCGAGACAAGGTTGAACAAGGAACAGAGGACATTAACTTCATAAAATCCATGCAAGTTTATATATCTATTGAGCAAATGCTGTCCTTAAGGATGTGTCAAGTTGCAGCAGTAGGTAGATAGCGAGATGGCTTAGTACCGAGCCTGTAACTCTGCTTAGTGGAGTCAGTCCTCACTTGCAGTGCTGTAAATGAGGAGTAACTCTTACAAAGTCCTGAGCTCCGCCTTGCATGGCTATTTGCACTTTTTGGCAGCGAGTATAAAATGCTGCTGTCAGTTCAAAAGCATAGGGAGTTCTGACTCAGTAGCAATTTAAATCTGCCTTGTTCTCTGTGGAGTAATTGTGGGTTGGCAGCAAGCAGTACAAGCAAATAATCTGGTCTTTTTTTAATTTACTTGCCCCCCCCCCTCCCCCGTCTCTTCTGATGGTCTGATACCGCCAGCCCTGTGTGAGAGCTCCATGCACAAGATGCAGAATACCTCGCATGTATTTGAATACCTATAGGTTCCAAGGCTGTGCAACTTGGAGGCAGATAAACAATTTATTTTCATGTGTTAGAAACGACCAGATAACTCATGAGTAGCGGAGCAGAGCGGAGCCAGACTCAACGATGCATGAGTGTACCAAAGAGGGGGGTAGTAAATAGTTTGCCACAACTTTTCAGACTGGCTGCTGTGCGGACAGGGGGTGATGGTTTTACCACCCTGGGGGCTGTCTGTGCATGGTTTATTATGGTTGTTGCAGAGCTTGTAGCACGATGGGTTATCAGGGAGTGATCACTGGGTTTTAGTTTCTTGGTGGGTCCCACCATCAGGGCTGTTGGAGCACTGCTTCGGCACTCCTGCCACGGGCAGGGTTCATGGTGGCCTCAGAGCTCAAGAAATAATGTGCTTGTTTAAACTATGCGATCAACTGGTTAATATATCCTAAGAGGTGTAATTGCAGACTGGATAATACAAAGCTGCCAGTCATGTTTATCACTGACAGTCTTCTCCAGTTCAGTTAATGCAAATAGACCCAGAGACAAACAGAGATCAGCAATAACAGCTGCCTGATATTCAGACTTCAGGTGTGAGGGTCCCTAGATGGAATGAAACCCTTACAGTATGACATAGCCAGACAACTCCAGAAACTCATATCTTAGAAAAGGACCTGTAACTCCTGCTCTGGAGCTCATCTCATCCCCTGTGCAATACCGCAACCTGATGAGAGTCAGAAAGATTATATTCCCCTTGTCTGTCAGTAAACAAATCTATGACTTGAAAGGGAATGGTAGGGTGGTCCACCCAAGAGCTATTACTTAGAACGAAGTTTGTCTATATATTTTTAGCTCCAAGAGGTTAATTAGCAGATTTTTTATTTTTTATTTTAAAAAAAAAACCATACCAGTCCCCCAAAACCAAAACAAATTCTCCGACCCCCGCATCACTTGACTGAACCCCCTGGGTGGTTTCTCATACCCAGCCCCCAGCTGTCTGCGCTCATCTGAGTCTGATGTCTTCAAACTGAGAACCACAAACCAGAGAATCGATATAATGTACTGAGCAATGCACAGTATAAACACAATAAATTAATTCCTTTATATGGAAAAGGAGCTGGAATCCAGCACATCTCCTCTCTCAAGCGAATTATAGAGATAAGAGAGTTTCCATGAGCAGAAATCAGAAGTAGCAACTTTCTGCACATTTAACCTATAATTGTCTAAAACATGCATGGAGTTAAGTGAGACGTAATTTTATTTACAAGAGTTCCATTATCTTTAATCAGCTTTTTCATAATTTCTTTTGTATCTGATTATTTAGCTTTAAATATGTAAAATGTTTGTTTTCCATGCCTGTGTAGCCAAAAGGTGAAGCATTCAATATTATACTCACAAAAATACTCCATTCACTGGAGCTTTAGTACTGTGAATTCTGAAAACAGGAATACACAAACTTGTTTTCAGGGGAAGAATTTTGAACCATTTGAGCATCTTTCCCACAGCAGTGCCCTAAAATGCTTTACAGAGTAAAACAAACATTTTATGAAACTGTAATATAATCCACAGCAGGAGGAATAAATACAATAGAAACCAGAGGAAAGGGACCTTTTTGAATAGACTGTTTAAAAAAAAAAATACGGTGCTGATGATGTGGTGCTTATCACTTTTGACTTGACACCAACTTTTTAGATCTTGACCCTGTAATATGCTAAAATTTGTAGAAATTTAAGGGAATAAAAAAAACTCTCCCCCATTCTTAAGAATTGAGCGTTGATGTGCCTTAGTGAAAGGCTGTCTTCACTTTCCTGAGGGCTGAAGATGGTCTGCAATGCATAAAATTTGACAAGAAGAGCAGCCTTTCAAAGCCTATTGCAAGCAGGGAGAAGCGGTTCATCACAAGCATCTAAATGCCTCGTTGGAGTATGGGGTCCAAGCTGGGCACTTCAGTCCAAGGAAGAGACGAACCAGCTAGTGAGAGAATAGAAATGGCTAATAAAATTATTTTAAAAAACTTTGGATTTTTAAATATTTAAAGAATATTTCATTCTTTTATTTGAGTTAAATAATGCTAGTATAGTCTTCAAATATTGCACGTTATGTTCTATTGCGGGAGATGAGCAAATTATCTGCTGCTATGTTTACGGCCTCAAATTGCATTCAGTGTTGCAAATTAGGAAAACTTTTTACGGGTAAGGGTGGTGAAATGCTGGAATATGCTGGCTAGGGAAGTATTGGGGTCTCTGATGATTGAGATGTTTAAGAGGTCAGAAAACCCTCTGTCGGGACTGACAGAGCTGTGGCTGATGGCTTTTGGAGAGCAGGATGGATCTGATGACCCTGCGTGGTGCTCTTAAGGCCTAATTTTCTGCATCTCAAGGCTGATGTACTCCTGGGCTTGGAAAAAAAGATGTGTCCCCCTTACCTCCCTGTCGAGCATCGCACAGGCGTGATGGGATCTGAGAACCATGTTCCTGTGGAGGGCTGCCTCTGCTTTTGACACAGAGAACTTAAAGGTGCCTCTTGCCTGGCAGATCTGTCTCCTCTCTGCTCTCTCCTGCGCTGGTGGCTCAGTCCCGCCTGGTTTCAGAGCTTTAGATCTCTCCCAAACCTGTCTGCGGATGGCCTAGTTGTGGGCAGGATCTCACTCTTTTGTAAGTGTTATTACTTACTCAAGAGCCAGTAGAATCTAAGGAAACCTCTACTGAGCAGATGAACACAGGTGGGGTGGGGGTTTTTTTGTGTGTTTTTTTAAATTTTTTTTCACAGCTCTTGACTTGATAGATCTCCATGGTTATGGCTCCTTTTCACCACCTCGCCTGCAAATAGCAAGTTGCTGCCCAGCATGTGAAGGTGTTACTGCTGTTCAGAGGGAGGATTTTCCAAGTGTGTGATAGGCATTGGACAATGTATTCTATTTTTAACTTTTTTTTTCCTTAGAAACAGCTGCCCCTTTTTTTCCTGAAACTTTCCACAGTACACTTACTAGAGGCACAAATGTGAGAATAAAAATTCCAGCTCATAGAATTAATGTTTTCCAGACCTATGAGCAATTGGAAGTAGCTTTTCCATGTGGAATATCAGTTAACCATAATAATTGGCGAATCCTGGGATTGCCTGGATGGCACAGGGAATATCTGGTGGCGTGTGTAACATATGCCTCAGATCTTGCTGTTGCCCAACCAGAGCTTTCTGGTGGTCAAAGCCCTGACAGCTGTGTTGATAAAAAAACAAGCAAAGGGATTTTCCTTTTTTTTTGTGTCAAAGTGATGAAAGCTTTCCTGTTTGTTTGTATGTGGCTGTACCATGGATGACAGTTGTCAGTAGGTCAAACTGGATCCCAGCGCAGAGATACCAATGAGAGCAGCTTGACGCTTGGGTTTCTTTCTTGCAGCACTTGCTACGTTGCTTTTGTACCTTTGGAAACACCTTGTAAAACCACTGGAGTGTAAGATTGACTCTCCCCACCCATTCCCCAGAATCTCTCTATCCAAGTGTAATTGCTCCTGTCTAAAATCCCTCTGATTTTAGGTGCTGCTTCCTTGCCGTGGGTGTTTGGACTTTTGTTGCTTCTGGTGGTGGTGTGTTGGGACTGAAAGGCAGCAGCTAATGGGGTTGGATTCCCTCCTGCTGCTCCCTGGTGATAATGCCTGTTGGCTTAGGTCCAGATTTGCTCAAGTGCTTCTCTCTCCTGCTGTGGGTGCAGAGCAGCCCCTGGGTCACCAAGCCACTGAGGAACAGCCAGAAAGGAGAGGGTCCCACCAGGCCGGCCAGGAGCTCGGCTCACCCTGCTGAGTGCCTGGGCAAGGGATCACCAGGCGGATTTGTCCAGAGGAAGCGTTAAGCAGCGGCACTCAGCAATGTTACGTTTTCCAAGACAAAATGCTCTTGTTCATATTGACCAGGATAGGGTCCCCTCTGCCAAGTGGCTTAATTACTTCACCCAGTGTTGATTAACAGCTCAGGATTTGAGATTCCTGAGAGATGTGGTGGAGATCCTGTTCTTCCCAGCTGCTGTATGCGATGTGCTGGTCGTCAGCACCGTAACTCCCTGGGAGAGGTGCCAGTCATACCCACCATCAGCTAGGCCGTAGCCCAGGGATGCGATCCTCTGTAGCCTGCACCGTCCTTGGCTGCAGTGACATGTACCAGCAACAGGGAAACCCTGGGGACCTTCACTGATTTCCCTCTTGAACCTCACATGTACAGCACCTTGCACAGGGAGGTCCTGAGTCGTCACAAGTCTCAAGTGGGTGATGTTTATTTTCCCTCTGTTGCCTATTCCCTTTCTGAAAGAAGGAAGATCAATGGACTATTTCAGCTCACATGACCTCTGGGAATAGAGGATGATGCCAGAGTTTTTTTTTTAAGATGGGAGGAAAAAGGGGAAAGGAATAAAAAAAAAAAAAATTAAAGGTTTAAACACAGCCTCTTCCCTGACCTCTATCCAAAACCAGTATTATCCTAATAAATTATTGTGTTGCTTGTTTTTTTTTTTTTTTTTTTTTCCTCAACAAGGACTGCAAGTTCATTTGTTTGTTTTACATTGCCTGCTCAGAACAGTGTAGCTCTATGAGGTTAAAGAGATCCTCCGAGAAAGATCCTATTGATTTTAATTACCGAGAAACAGCCCACAGGGACAAAAGGACTTTGGCTGTTTATTTAGCCATCGCTGTGCTGCAGTATTGTGTAAGGAGAGATCAAATCAGTTGCCCTCATTATTACAATAATAATAAGGCAGAAAAGATGCTTCAGGGCCTCGGGATTTTTTTTTTTTTTTAAGAGGCAATAACCTCCACCACTCCTCCCACTAATAAAAGGCAGACTTGAGGAACAAGGAGCAATTACTATTAGTCAATATTAATTCAATTACACTCCTGTTATTTATATCACGAAAAGGATTGTTTAATATTTTAGAAATATCCCAGCCAAACCAGGGACCACATCTGTTCTTTTACAGACTGATTTTTATCACTGCTAAATGCACATTGAATGGTTTGTACCTCCTTTGGACTGAAGCTGAAGTTAATTAGTTATTCAGCATAAACAGCAGCTACACTCACTGTACCACTGAGTACATGGTTTTCACAGTAGCATCTGAGTTGAGAGTACACCTGCTTGGGTGTTACACTGGAAACTCTCCAGGGATAAGCAAGTGTTACTTTCCTGGGATCTCTTCTCACCCGTTCTGGACTAACTCTAAGCCAGACTTAGGATGGTTTTGGTGAGAGCAGAAATTGATTTGTTCTGCTTATGCTATTTGCTACTTTTATTCTTTTTTTTTTTTGAGCCTGTGCCTCCATTTTTGTCTCGGCTCAGTGACTTGGCGTGAGTTGCCTCATAAGAATTTAGTATTTCCCCATGGGAGTTCTGTTGCTTAAATACTGTTTAACGAATACTTCATATGTTTTGGCCAGAAGTGTCCAAACACCCAAATTACAGCACTTAATGTGAACTGTGTCTCAGATCTGATTTGTGCCTTAAAGAATAATTAGCCCATATTCATGTTGGCATCGATCTTGTAAAACTGTATTTGAGCAACTCAAGAGCAATCCAGCAGATGGGTGTATGCAGGGGCTGGTGGTATCAAAGTTGGTGTTTTAACAGGAAGGTAAACAAAGTTGGAAACAATTGTCAAAGATAAAACTGGTCTTTCAAACACCTTGGCCAGGCAATGTGTAGATGCGCGTTGTTATTGGTTTGGAAAAAATAACAGAGCTGCAAGTCATTGAAATGAAGCTGTAACTTAGCTGTGAGCTGTGAGACCCCTGTGCTTGTTGAGGATTCTGCAGGAAGGCTTTAAAGAGAGCCCAGGGACAAGCAGTTTAGCTGTCAGCATCATTTGCAGTCTACTGTGCAAAAGGCACGGCGGAAGTCTGTGCACCAGCTCAAGAACTGACTTCACACTAAGGGTTTTCTTTATTTTCCTTCAAATCATGGCACTAGGAAAGGATTTCCTGGTTCTTGTTCTGCTTCAGTTGAAGCTTTTTGAACTTTAGAAGATGTCACATGTGGTTTCAGCTATTTGGGCCACCAAATCTGTGTTTCACTGACTGCTTGTGTGACTAATAGAGATCCTAAGTATTTCAAGCAGAGAGGTTTTGGCTGGTAAGGTTAATGCAGCACAGCACTGGGCACGCGTTGCAGGTCAGTTCCTTGATTAAATAAGATGTTGTTCTGCTGATGGTGCTTCCTTAAATGTCCAGAGATGGTGTGGATTTGGCCAGAAGGTTACAGAGAGCGTGTTTCTGAGCTGAGAGCTGCAAATTGACCCAGGATGTGGGAAAACTCTCCAGGTAAAGTAGCTTGCTTTTATATGGTGTGTTAAAACTATTGACACAGAATATCTTAGTAACATTTTACCCTTTTGTCGATGCATCAGTTTACTGTTTGACTAGCTATCCAAAATAGAGTGCATCAATTCAACTAGATCATCTTTGCCATGCTCACTTTTTAATGGAACTTAACTGAAATAGTCTGTTCCTGACTGGTGAGAGCCACTGTCAATAGTGAGGATGGGAAGTAGAACAAATGGATTTAGAAAGATGATGAGCAGCTAATAACAAGAAAATGAAGATGGGTTTAAAAATTGCATTTTAGATCTTTAATTGCACCCGAGGTTTGAAGACTGCATGGTTCATACTTGCAGTTTTTCTAGCAAGAATGTGGACTAGGAACATACTTCAGATTTTTCATGATCTGGCCATGATTTATGGTATTTCTATTCTATCTGTTCTATTCTATTTTGTGATGTATTCTATTTATGTGATCAGTGCACATTTCAGAAGTTGTCAATCTAGGAAGTCTGTGCCTAAGAAGAGAAGTAGAATAATTCAGCTTCTTTTCAACGTGATAACAGAGAAAGGATGGGTGATGACTCTGTTTTGGACTGCAGATACTGTGGAGGAGGTGTCCCCTAATGAGAAGTCAGAATTAGCTGATGGAGAAGTAGCTGCAGTTAGTAATTTGGGATAAACTGATTTCTAAGGAAAGATTAAGTCTTAAATGCACAGAGGCAGAGATGAGCAAGTACGAAATGAGGGATCTGTTGACAGTCTGTAAAACGGTATGTAAATGTCATGGATGACCAAGGTTTATTCTGTGAAAAAAGGAGTGTGAATTGGAGTGGTGGCTGTTTGTATGGGTATAGCTGAGTATGCTTTTCTAGACAAATTTATTCAGGCAGACAGTAAATGCTAGCTGAGTTGCTGCAGCAGCATACAGTACAAGGCGGGCTAACTGGCCAGGTATTCACTCAGTTTTTCTGACTGTGAAATTTGCACTGGAATTACATGTTCTTAAGTTTTCAGGTGCGGTTTCCCTTTCCAGATACCTAGAACTAAGAGCTGTCCTCCAGCTACATTGATATTAGCGCAGAATTTACCATAAAATGGACTGTGATTTTAGGTAAAGTTCTTCCTTTCCCCTGTGGCTTATCTCACCACTGGTAAACTGCATTGCCTCTCTCATCTATTTAAGTTTTAAACCTAATTTAAGTTCATTCTTGGTAAGACCCATGAAATTATTTCACTAGTGTCCCTAACTCAGCCTTCAGTGTGGAGGTCAGCCTTCGTCATGTTTCTCCAGTGCCTCCTCATCAGTCCCAAAGATTCATTTGCCTTTTGTCCTCTTCTCAGTCCTCTCTTATCTACTTATCTTCCATTTCCCTATCTTTTCATCTCTACATCTCTATCTCTGTCTACTCCATCTGCATACAAAGTATGCCAGTCTCTCTCATGTCATATATTCTGGATTTACTCCCCACTCTCTTTTTCACCTCTGGTTTCGCCCTCAACTCAAGTGAAGGGGGCATCTACAGCTGCCACTTCAGCTTCTGCTCTTCCCTAAACCTTTTCTTTTCTGCTATACTTGTATCTTCAGTATAAAAAAACCTGTGGAACTCATTGCTGCTTTGAGGTAAAAGAGCTGTTCAAGGTCCAGAGAGGTCTCACGTTACCCCTATGCATGCGCCTTTCCAGCACTCCTTTACCTACATTACCCAACTTGTCTACTGCCTGCTCTATGGGGCCATATGATAAAAACATACCCAAAACCCAAGGATCATAAACTCTTTTGGACAGGAACTCTCTTCTAGTTGTGGGAGTGTCTGAGAAATTTTCTGATAAATTTCTGGGAAATTGAGTGATGTTGTCTCAGATTTCTCCAGTATCTGCAACCATCTTTCACTGGCTAATTCTTACCTGGGCATATGAGTATTTACATATCTTAGCTAGACACGATGTGAATGGTACTGATTGAATCTTGCAAGGGAATTTTACTTGCTTCTATGGAAATTCACAGGTGGGGCCCAGTCCCCAATGAACTTACAGTAGACCGGGTCATTATGCTTGGGTGGCTGTATGACACCATTGCAGAACAGAAAATGTTGCTGTTTAAAGCACTTTTGAATCAGGAGGAGAGAATAAAAGGATCCTCTGGTTCACCCTCTTGGTCATGGCTTTTGGTTATAGTTATAGCTTAACATAACTACAAGTCAAACAACCATGTATTTTTATGATCACATGTAGGGTGGTTGGTGGTTGCATAGGCACGAAAGATTTAGTGTTCTCTTTTTGTTTTTTTTTTTCTTATTGAGAGCTACATTAATTGTTCTGATGTCTAAGCATCTGCCCGATACGCATTGTTTCCTCCGCAGAGTGAGGAAGACAATAGCTAAATACGAATTTATTGAACAGGCAAGCTATAAACCCTGAAGTTAGCACAATATTTTAATGGAAATCATACTTTGTCAAAGGCACATGTAGTGAATATTCTTGCTGGAGATTACAGTTCATCAGCACCAGAATTAATAAAAATATTAAGAAATATATATAATATAAATTTATTAATATAAAATATTAACAAAAATATTAATAAAAATATCTCACCAAACCTATGCACTGCTCTGCTGTTTCTATATATAGCTTTTTAGCTTTATAAACTAATGGCTAATTGCAGGGAGGCATATGTCTTTTATTAATTCGAATGCTTTAAAAGAAATCTTGTACTTTGTAAAGGAATCCATTTTTCTGTTAACTCATCCATTCAATTTTCAGTGGGAAAAATGGTCTTTCAAGAATTCTTCAGCTTTCATTTTATGTATTTTTATAGCATTAACTGGTGAGAGCTGATTCATTATCTGCTGTCCTAAGTTTACCTACTCTCAATAACTCACAAGTTCAGGTCACCCTGCAGTGCCTCCTTTCGCCTTCGCTCAGATACCATGTCTAACTGAATGGAATTGACCTGTTTAAGGCCTCTTCACTCCAACTAAATTATTTGATCATAGCCACAGACATCTGTTTGGGGCAGTAATTGGTTGTTTATAAGAGCAGAGGAGAGCCACCAGCAGCAACAGCAGCGGCAAGACAATAAAGGCAAGGGACAAGCATGGAGGGCATGTAGACAGGTCCTGACAGACCACTGTCTGCTGGAGATAAGCAATGCAGATTAGTTATATGCACTCTATCTCGCCACTGGGGCCTAATAATCCCCTTTAGCACTCATTCACAGTTATGTAGCAGATAGAAAACTAATACAGGGAGGATTCCAGTCCTACTGCCTCGCCATGAATCTCAGACACAGTTTCAGGAATCCGCGGGATTTTACCGTACAATTAGTTTTAAATGTCAATTTCATGGCGGCTCATGAGATGGAAAATAGAAGAATAGTAGGTAAAGATACCCATTGCAAACTAGATTATTTGAGAGTGAAAGATGGCTATTCAAGATGCCACTGTCACTACTGCTTCCCGGCTTGACAGCGACAATGCGAACTTGAGGTAAAGGTAAAGGTTGACAAAAATGTAGCTTGAAGGGCTGAATCGCTGCAAAAAAAAAATGACATGGAATTTCTGTGCTCTTTGTGTGTAGCGAGGAGACAATGTGGATTTTAATTGATTTGCAAAACCTTGTTGCAATTATCATGGAACACAAGATGGTCGCGCTTGAGGGTGACTCGCCATGGCAGCGAGCATGTAAAGCAGTGCTCAGTGCACTGGGTTTGTCCTGTTAGAGCTGCACACGTGTTCTCCCTCACTGTCAAAACAAAGCCCGTGACACATCTTGTGGGTGCTGCTGATCAGGGTTTGAAGGAGTCTGGAGATGCTGGGATTTGATTAAGAGAACCCCTTACATCCAGACATTGAATGAAGTAGTTTTTAACTGCATGCACAAAATAAAAAAAAAAAAAGCATTTGCAGAAGCAGACAAGTGCCAGAATAAGGCTTATTTTAGTTCAATTCCCTTGTGCAGAATGTAGGGGAAAATAAATGATCACATACTGTTTTTTTCTCAGGCAGACATAATGCTGGCACTACTCTTTTGATTGCTCAACTTCGCAACCTTAACAATTTTATGTTAAACACACACCCAACACGAGCGGAATCACATATATCTGCTAGGTGGCCTCCTTCAAAGCCCATGTGATGAAAAGGGGAGAACCACACTTTTTGTCACTGGCCATTGATCAGATCCACATCACATCCAGGTAGACACAGGAGACCCTGTCACATAAAGGCTCCAGCAGTACGAGTTAGGGACGGTGACAACCCACCTCCTTTAGACACGGGTCGTCCCAAAGTTATTGATCTTTCCTACTGTGCTGTGCTGTCCTGTATTCTGCACATGGAGAATTTTAGATAGAAATTGCTTTCTGAAATTATTACAAGTTTTCAAGTGTACTGATGCTATTTTTTTTGTAAATTTATTTGGATTGCGAAGTATTTCCAGGGTGAAACACCTTATGCAATTGTCCTCATACTGTAAAGTCACCTACATGGATGTCCCACATTTCAAGATCTTTTCCAGGAGATCTTTTCTGCTTTTTGAAGTCCGTTAAATTACTAAAAGATTCCTATTAACTTTATTTTCAAAACAAACATCTATAGTTTGCCAAGAAATCAATATTTGTTATAATTCTCAGCCAGTGGAGGGAAGGAGAGAGTGCAGAAACCGATGTTAAGACTGACAGATTCTGGGATGTTTGCTTGTATCCCAGAAACACAGATTACTGGGACATGGTACAGGTGGTGGAATCAAAAGATTGTTGTAAATGTGATTGTTTTTAAGCTGTACCACTCATGTCGTGGATAGCTGTCCATCTCAGTGTGGTGTATATTGGTGCTCCCATGCAAATGGATAAGAAAAACGATTCTCCAGAAGTGATTTTGGGTTCTGAGCTTTTAAGGTCTTGCTTCTTGAAATCTGGTAGTTTTTTTTTTATGCAAATAATAATGAAAACTAATTGTAGGCACCAGTGGCAAAGGAAATCTCATCTCAAACCATTTTCTTTAAAACCATTCCTGCTACTCAAAGTGATGTTTTTCAGATTTTTCAGTTTACAGTTTGTATTGAAAAAAATTGTATTATCATTCAGAAGCCAACAAAAGGATCCACACTGCATTATTCCACCAATGACAAAGTGCGGCACCTTACTGCTAATGACATCTTTACTTTGATGTCTATTTATTCTCTTTATTAGCAGAGATAAACTTTCATGAGCCAAAACTCCTTTTGTGTCTCCAGCATGTTTGTTGTCTTTTCACCTTTCCTCCCTTCTGTATCCAGTGTAGAATTAGCAACATACTGAAAATTCAGTTTTCTGCATCCCTTACTAGTAATAAAGTAAAACACCTGCTTGTAGTGCATATAGAGTACCTACTGCCTACTTAGTGTTGGTAAACACTTTTGTTGCATGTAATGGCTTGGTCTCCCCAAAGACTCCCCTTTGCTCTTTATCGTTTCAGTTGTGCCTTCTTGCTCCTGTTCTATTTTGGCTGTGTTGAGCCTCGTGGGTTTTTTGACACGGTAGGTGCACTTCCCAGGTGTTACCAAGCACGGGTTATCCTTCTTCCCCCGATGAGAGGTAAGGTCTTAGTCACCAGCCTCACAAGCACACAGTTTCTGACATGTATTACTGTAATTGTGTGCATTTTTGGGAAGACTGAGTAACGGAAATACCTGACTTAAATGTTTGGAATCATCTTCTTTGTTTAAGAAATACCATTTAAAATTTCCTGATTAATGTGCTTTTTTTTTTGGCCACAAAAGAATTTTTGCAGGCATCTTTCTCTGTTCTACTGTCTGTGGGAATTCTCTGTATCCCATGTATCTTCTGCATAGCTCCATCTCCACATGCATCTCCAAGAAGTCTGGTGTTTCTAGCATGAATTTCACATGCAGTATGGAAGTTGATTCAGAAAAGCCATAAAATTTTGATGGGACAAAAGACTTGTATGCAGAAGGCAATTGTATTGAAGTTTCATAGTTAATTATAGGAGCTTTGAAACTCACCAGTAAGGGACAGAATCCTCAGCCACTGTAAATCCACATGGCTCTGTTGGAATCAGCAGGGCTTTGCTACTTTACACATCTGCTCCACAGGTTTTTATCTAGGAAATTTTTTTGTTCTGCATTGCCAGCTAGAGAGTTATTGTGCAGGCAGGCTGTAAAGCACAGCAATGTTTTTGACTCCATCTACATGTCCTGTATTTGTTATCTAATTGCCAATAGACCAAACTGCAAAGGGACTGTATTTTTCAGCCAAACGACCTGTAAGTAGCAGGAAATCTTATGCTCTTACCTCTTTGGCCAAGACAAGAGCATCCACATTTTACATAATGAGAGAAATCAACTGTTCTTTATCAGTGCTTTTTGTGCAATTGCAAATCTTTAAAGCCTAGCTGCTGCTTGGGTTTAACAACTACATCCCAGCCTCCATACATCAGGAACATGCAGGTCGCTTTTATACAACTGCAGTGAATACCTTTATTTGTGACTAGATTGAGCTAAAACTCAGCCTCAGATGCTCATTCACTGATCTCTGGCTGTTCAAGAGGGGATTGCAAGTCCTGTATTTGACTTCACGGTACATATTTATTGTTTTGTGAATTATAATTAAATGACAAATTAGTGATATGAAGACAATTTACAGTGTCCCTGATCACTCCAGGTCTCTGGGTGGCTGCTGACTCTGTGACAGCAGAACTGAAGTCCTTACTCATGTGCTTTGCTATGGGGTACTGAGAAGCACCTCTCAGGCTGCAGCCCCAATTCCTTATCCGTAACTGTCATTTCTTATTTGGACCTGTGAGCAGACCTGATTCCTTGTTATTTCATTGTGTCTTCCCCAGTATGTTCAGGTCAACCCAATCAAGACGTGGCAGGAGTGACCTGCCTGATGGGTATGTTTTCCTCCTGGGAATCCATCCAGAGATGCAAATTGGGTCTTCTCAGTCCCAGATGCCATGTCAGACCCCAGCCAGAGCTCTGTCTTGCAGATGAGGAATCTCAGAGGTATAACAGAGAACTGGGACTTCTAACAAAATCATAAATTCCAATTACAGCTGTTAACAATTATTGTTATAATCCCAGTCCATTCAGATGAATACTTATACCATCCAGGTTTCCATTTCTGCAGGACTCTTGCCTGCCTGATTTGGTGGAGTGTCCCGCTGTGTCTCTGCAGCTAAGGCAATTCTTGGTGTCCTCTGGCTTATCCTCCTCTTCTTCAGAGGGACAGTTCAACTTAATGTTCAGTCTAGTTTGTCTAGTTATTGAAATGTGGCTCCTAATAGCACAGATTAGTCAGATCAGCAGATGGGCTTCAAATAAAAAAATATAATAATTGATATCACATTGGCCAGTCTAATCAACACAGGGTGATAGCATTTGCTTTACTCTGAGCTTTTGTATTGTGAATCAAATCTCCAAATTGAACCAAACCATTTCTAGGAGTCATGTTATCACCGCTTGGCTTTAGCAGCCCTTGTGAGCTCTCACAAGATCCCTAGAGATGGAAAGCAATATGTGTTCCCTGCAGTTAAATTTAGTTTGGTTTTCAAGTGAAAAAAAGCCCCAAGAAATACAGAAACATCTAAGCTGTCCTCAGATGTAATACGTCTGGCTATGCTCCAGCTAAAAGGTAAATATTCACCTTTCCCCTTTTTCTCTTTCCCCCCCACCCTCCTTTCCCCCTTTTTCTCCTCCTTTTCCCCTTTTTATCCTCTTTTTTCCATTTTCTCCTGGTTTTTTCCTTTTTATTTTCTTTTTTCCCTCTTTTTTTTTTCCTTGTTATTTTCACTTTTCCTTTCCTTTTTCCCTGTTACCATTGTGACTTCCAGTGATGTCTTATATGTCTTGACCCACCCCATCACAAAAGATTTATTTGCTCTAATTTCTCCGTTTCAGCTTGAAATTATGTGCCTCTTATTTTGCTTTTACTTTTCAGGCAGTTTTTATTTTCAAGTAGAGCCAAAGAAGTATTATTGGCTGCTGAAGCAGGTGCATAGGTCCTGTAGGATTTTACTCTGCTACCCTTCATTAACTTCGGAGAGGGCTTTATCTCCCATGTCACCTGCTTTGACACAACATGTTTCTGTGGCCCAGAAGAGTGGAGTTCCTAGCCATTGCCTTCATTCCAAAATTTTTGGTGACTTTCTAGTAATCCTGGATTTAAATTGTGAGATTTCTAGAAGATAAGGACTGACTTTTGCAACTCCACTTCTATTGAAACGTGGTAAACAAGGGGTAGTTTCTTTTGTGCTGGTCTGGCCCTGCCAGAATGTCATTTAGACGTGAACCTCATTGACATCAGTACAGTGCAGAGTCCAACTGTGTACCCCGATGCAGGACCTTGAAGTTGATCAGGAATTGCCTTCTGGTCTGCTTGTAGTATGCTGGGAACAGGTTTTTGTGCCAAATTACACTGTATTTATTTGGGCTGGGTAGGAACTGATGAGCAGCACAAACAAGGGGCATTGGTCATCATCTGCCAACATGTGGCAGTGTGTGCTGCCAACCTGAGATGAAGGGAAATATAGTTTCTGGAGACTGCTGAAGTTTTATGTAGAACCGATCGTAATTCTCTCATTGTTACCTTATGGTTCTTATATTAATTCATAACATACACTTTTTTTTCCCCTGATTTCTTATGCCATTGTGAACTCTAGAGGTTAAGGTGTTTTCTGTAGCATTTTTATTATATCTCCCCTACTTGTTGCTGTCAATTGGTGAAGTCCATTAAATGATTCTTGGCATTGAATGTCTTACCTCAACTTGATTACTTGGCTTTTAAATGCTTTTATGCACACGGTTACTCTCATTTGATTTGTCTAGTATGTTATAATAAAATACATAATAAAGAATGATGAAGAAAGAGTTTGAATTCGATCTGGCAGTTCAGCATGCAAACTGATACAGGATGATTTCAGTTGAAAATGATACAAAAAGCTTTCAGTTTCCCAAGGTGAGAGCTGTGATGATACGGTCTTTATTCTTGATGATTTAGCTAATCTTTAGCTTCTTCTAGAAACGCTTGTTTCACAGAGTTTGGATTTGTCTTACGTATTCGCAATAGTTTCCACTCAAAATGCTTCATAGACTTTTACTTTTCATAATGCCCTTATGGATTTGGCAAGCAGCACTATCAGTTTCATAGGTGGAAGGGCCTGATGCTGAGACAGCAAAATGATTCATCAGTGGCAAGCCAGCAATTATCTGACATGAGGGACTCGGTTCCTGGCCTTTTGCCTGATAGCTCGGTACTCTGACCATAGACATCAGCTCTCAGTCATCAGCAAAGACCAATGATGGAGTCTGGTTCCCATTTCCCTGTGTGGGAATGTCCCCTGTGACAACCTTTTGGCAGTACTCTCCTGTTCTGGCCAGGCCAGTAGGCCTGCTGCTTCTCCAGTTCCTAGAAAAGTCAAATATGTGGGAAATTGTGAAGAAGCAAAATACTCTTTACAGTGTTTGCCCCAGGCACTGATTTCTTGCTTTAAAAATGAATCCACTTTCTTCTAGTAAAGTCACATGGCTGTTCCATACTCCTTCCCTAATTTAGATGTGTATGGATTTTCATTGGTGCAATATGAGATAAAGGTGCTTGTCTTTCTGCCTTCTGTAGTAAGTGGTAATGATACTGTAACAGAATTAGATTAAAGGCTTTAATTGTTCTCCAAACTCTGAAAGGAACTGAAATAGTAGGCTGACTGTATTTTACTGTGTATTTCATTGCTAGGTGAGTAACTTGGAACAGGGGATTGTCTGCTTTTAGTTTTTAATGCTTTGACCTCACTACACGGTGTTAAGACAAGGAAGGAAACCAGGTGAGATGGGTGAAAATGCTAACTATTGCAGGGCAAGCATCAAGTCTTAGGGTACAACTTTCAAGATTCAGGAAATAAAATGACTTCACTGTTCTTAGTAATTTACATTGTCAAAGAGGTATTTGAGCTCTTGAACTAAAAGAGTTTTTCAAACTGAATATGAATGTGATAAAAACTTGAGGCATTGGGGCCATTTCAAAATCTCAGGATCTCCCCAGGAAATAGATTTTCACTAAAAGTCCCGGAGAGTTCCCACATTCTTGTTATGTCCAGCAGAGAAATAAGAGTTGCAAACCACTGGGGTCACAGTGTCTTTATTTCAAAGATCTCTGAGTTTTTTATGAGCAGGAGGTTTTGCTGAAAACATGAGAACACTAATTTCAAAACCTTTGCAACAGAGTCAATAGAAAAGAGGCAAGTTCTATATATTAGCAGTGATTTAACTTAGAGACTTGGGCTAAATTTTAGACCCAAGTCCATTTTGTGCATCATTCTTGAGGTCAGCAGGACTCAGGCAAATGCAAAATGCGCCATGGGGCAAATGCTTTACTTGCTGTGTGTTGAATGGAAAGCTTATTTCATAACAGGCCTGGATCAAGAACTGCACGTGGGTGTTCTCTCTGAAGCTTTACTCACCCGTTCGGCACAGGCAGATTGCTTTTAAACTCAGGAGAAAGTGAGTAGCTAGGGAACTGGAGAAGAGTATTCATTTGTTTTACAACCAAAGGTGCCTTTATCTTCAGATACTCAAATGTGAAAGTATATTTGTCTCCTGCCGATGAAATATAATATTGATGTCACCTCCAAGAAATATAGTGTAATGTATTGCTTTTCCTTCTGTTTTGCACTTTATGTAAACATGCAAACGCCCGTGACACCCTGCTATGATGGCAGCCAATAGACTAAATGCTTACCCTCGCTGCTGTTGTGTAACCACGGGCAATTTATCTAAGTCTCACCTCTCTTAAAACACTTTTATCAAAATTGGCGGTCAAACAGCGCTGAACCATGGTGGCCTCAATCTTAAATGCTGTGGTGCAGATTTTAATTTGGGAAAGATTAATGCACTCTCAAGTGTTAATGCCACAGCTTTCTGTTATCTACATTGATGGGTGTCAGCTAATTTCTGCAGAAGGATTGTAAAGCAAACTGTGCATGTTGATGTTTCAGAAACCTAAGCTCCAGAATGGCTAGATAATAGAGAGGGGAATGGAACTATTTTCTCAAATTTCTTTTAAATTAGAAAATGTTTCCCCTGTCTTTCTAAAGCTGAGCTACCGAGTCAATTCCACTCAAGCTGATTCTTGAAGATATAGGGAATATTTCATTTAAAGGAGCAGTAAAAGTGTCAAAAGATACTTTATCAAGGTCGCTTTTAGATTGAAGATAACAACCCGTTTTATAACAAATATAGACCCCCATAGGAAGCTTTGTAATTTCCAATACTGTAGAAGCTCTTAGTCTCTGTCTCTATCATCTCTCATGGATTTTTTTCCTTGTCTGGCCACGTATAGTATCTTAATCAACACATGCTTTTTTTTTTTTTTTTTTTTTTTTTTTATTTAATAAAATGACAATAGCTAGTACGCTTTGACTGGTTTATTTTTCAGCTTCATACAGATTAGCAAATACAACTGGAGTTTGGTCTGTTTTTTGAATAGACATTCCTAGCTGTGAAGAAGATGTCTGTGAAGAAGATGATGCACAATAGCTAGGAAATTCTATTTGTACAGACTAATTTACACAGGAAGGGGGGCAGCGGGGAAGGAGGGAATGCAATTAAGCTCATAAAACTTGCTCCAGCAATGATCCAGGTCAAGGGGCTAATAGTGAATTGCATGAATAACAGTCACTCACCCAGCCACATTAAACAGTCTTGATAATATCATCTGAAATAGCCAATTATTTTGAGTGTTATGAAAAGGTCCTGTTGTTATTTAACAATGGTTTATATGGGAAAACAGTAATAAAGGGTATATGGTAAAAAATAATTTCAAACAGATTAGTTGCAAGTCAGTTCACAGTAAACTGTTTTTGTGCCAGAGGGGTGAAGGAGCAATGTTTTAGAGGAGAGTGAATTGCATACGATTTAACAGTGATTTTATTATGTTCAACCAAAACCATACCACCCACCTTATCATAGGGCTAAGGGGGAAATATACTTGACCAGGATTGGTGTAAATTCTTCCGTTTCTCAAGGATGACATTTTATTTAGCTTTAAATAGCAAAATCCAATTTAAATGCTTTCTGTCTATTTGTTTTCCCTAGCTGCCATCTTTTGTGCGCTTCAGATGGCCTCTTCTCTGATCCTGTGAGCTGGGCTGCAGACCAGGCAGTACTCTGCTCCCCTCCTCAGACAGCTCTCCTTAAATGTGTGACCACTATTTTTCCCGACTCCGTCTCCCCTGTTTCATCACATGGTATCCATAGCTGCCTTTGGTAGTTCAGTTCTTCCCCATATCTGTAATCTGACTGTATGAAGAGAGTGAAAATGTTGAGGATGTGGTTTAGTGCTAGCAGACCTCTGTAAGACCTTTGTTTCCATACTATTTGGGCTCCTCAGCTGCTTCATCCTTGCATTGCGTGTGTGGAAAGACAGCACCGTAGGCTCAATTTTAAAAGCAGGAGCAGAGAAGAAAATGGTGTCATCAGTGCCTGATGGAGTAAAAGTTCCCCAACAACTTTTCTGTAGATGTGCTTTGTGCTGTAACTTGACAAATGGAGATTTCTATTCAACTATTGGCTAATAAACAACAAAAAAGGGCCAAAAAATCAAGGTGGTTTGCCTTTAAACAAGGATGTTCATTGTTACAGAAGTCAGATATCTATATCCACCATTGATTCTCACCACACAGGGAGGATATTTTGCAGCTTAGTGGTAATTTTGTAGTTTTAGCCTTTCTTCTGACTGGTACAGACCTTCTGGTTGCAATGTAACTGCTCCATCTTGGCTTCCAGATGGTAATAATGAGATAACAGTGGATGTATTTCTCCTACCCGCTGTTCTACCTTCTTAGAGCCTTACTCCTGAAGTTCACACCACATGAAAACAGATTTCAGCATTGGACTCTGTTTGGACTCTGATATGACTGTTTGGACTCTGATATGACTGACGAGCAGAGGTTTATTTAGAACATCTTAGAGCATGTCTATACCCAGTAGGATTCTGTTACTCGAGAGCCAGGATAACAAAAGGGTTAAATTAACCTGAACTATGTGGCACTACTCTGTGCTGCTGATGTTTATTTTATACCAGTTTTGGTCTGTTTCCATTGCCCCACTGTTCGCAGAATAGATGTCCTCCTACAAGTAGATTGCAAACACTTTTACCAGGGAGCCTCTTTGATGGCAAGTGTGTCCAAGTCTGTTACAGCATGACAGTGGTCTAGATGGTCGTAGTCTAGCACTACAGAGTGACAAATTGGTAACAGCTGATGATCAGCCACCATGGTGGTCAGGACCTTTTGTCTTTAGCCTTTGGAAGGTCTTGATTTTGGAATCCGAAGTTTGAAGGTTTGACTCAGTTTTTGTTTTTATTTTGAGATATTTGACAGTCTTCAAGGAGGATGGGTGCAATGCCTCTCTTGAAGCCCCAAGGGTAAATCTATACAACACTGCAGAATTTGAGTGGAATTGCACTGAATTGCTGCTGCTATGAACCAGACAAGAGTATGGGTCACTTTGAAACATATCACTAATGATAATAAGCTCACTATGGCATAGTTGGATGTTAGTCCTGCATTTGCCAGGAGCTATGGCTACTATGTAAAGATGAACAATGCCCTTTTCTGGAGAAAAATTCATACACCAGCTTCAAAGTGGTATGGATTCTGGACATTTGGGACATGACTAAATGGTCTTGTGTGACAGCATGGGTTTTCATAGTGTGGCCTGTGCAGTCTATTCTGTCACTGTGTTCCTGTTGCTTCAAATATGGATGGTAAAGCTTGTCATAAAATTCTGATTGAATTTAAACCATGTGTGTGTGGTTAGGGAGACATCTGTTAATTGTTCATTAAATTAATTGAATGGTGACTATCTAGTTGAGTTTTCATTGGATTAATTCTAGGGGCTGTAATTGCTAGTTTTGTAAGAGATATCCCACAAGCAGGCTATTTTTAAGAAGAAAAAAAGGACCCTTACATGTATCTCCTGTCAGCCTTTATTCTGGTGTTGAATGTGAAATTTTAAAAATGGGATTGTAGCAACTCTTCATATCAAAGTAAAATGCTTGTTTTTCACAGAAGAACTACAGAGTGTAACATAATTGGGCTCACTGAAATGAATTCAGCATCTCTCGGAGAACAAAATCATTGAGCCTACCAACTAAATTTAACAGCCTAATAGAAATATGCAGGTGAAGGTACAATTAATTTTAATTACTAGACTATACATTGTTAGTTGCACAGCCATGAGTAAAATTAAAATGGCAATCACAATTAGAAAATTGCAACCTCATTGTGCAACAAATTAGTCACAAATTAAAAGTCCAGGAACTATTATACATCCACTTTATTGCTTTATGACCATTATTGCCCTGATATGGATTTTATTTCTTTAATGTCTTGTCCACCTCTTTGCACCTTATCTTTGTTTAGGATCTTTGGCTCCTTCCCAGATTGTGAATCTATTACAAGAAATAATGCAGGCTAGAGGGATGTGACTTCCCTGCTCACTCTTGGCAGAAACTTGTAAGTGGCCCAGTCCTGCTCGCGGGTGGTTACAAAACAAGGTTTGTCACTGGATTATTTCAGTGAGGTTTCCAGAGCAAAGAAAACAGTGTTCAGGGGGTAATAGCTGAGGTCTGTGTGTGATGTAACCCTTTTAGAAAAGGTCAGACCAGTTAAAGAGGAGAATCTAGAGGGAATCTACATTGGTCTAAGTTAGACTCTCCTACCCCTCCCTTCTGGCTGGGCGTGCTGATTGCCTGCACGGAGAATTTTAGCTACAGGAGCATTTATGTTATAAGCCCCATTTTCGGCTGTTCTCCACGTTGATTTATGAAATGAGATTTAAAAATTATCCCTTACTTGCGGGCTTGGTGAAGGTTGAAGCTACCTTTGCCCTGAAACACTTGAGGAGCCGTCATGTAGTGGCTGAGCCAAAGCAGGGGCTGCAAACACCTGAAATGCTGCACCCAGAAACACTGTGGATGTTCTGCAAGACCACCTCTGCCCAGTGTCCCACATCTGGAAACCCGTGTCTGTATGTGTCTGGAACTAGCAGCTCATCTGACCAGACCTATAAGTACTATGAGACCAACAGCAATCGCCATTGCCTTAATGCTATCTCGAGTACTTTGCAGGGAGAACCCCAACTTGAGGTGGCTCTAGGCTGTACCGGATACCAGGATGGCTCTTGTGCAAAACTGAGGAGCCATGGAGGGGGCTAAAGTAACTTCAGTCCCCAGAAGTCCAGTTCTGTCTGACATACATAGGAGAAGCAAGAAAGAGAAATTCTCATATTGGCATCTGGTTTACGCACTCTGTGTTTAGCCCAGTCGCCCCAGTCCTCCTCAGGGAGGCCAAGGCAGAGGGCTGCGTACATTAGGGCTGGAAAGAGCAGTGCATAGCAAGATAATTGATTAATTATCTTATCAGAGTTTGTGGGGAGGGGAGCTGGAGAAGGGGTTTGAGACCAAACCATTGAACCTCAGCGCGATTTCCGTTCTTCACGTGGTCTCATTTCTCTGGGGCCTTTTCTAAAATCACCAGCACGTAGGCCAGATTGTGTGAGCTCCAGCAGGGGCTCTTGCAATGCTCGGAGAGCTGAAACTCCATTTCAAATGTGCAATTGAACGGCTATCAGAGGGTAATGATGTTTAGTCACTACCAATTGGGACTGGATTTTAATTGATGACCCAGAGGTGAAAGTCTTTATATTCCATTACCTGCTATTGCCAGTATTTTTCCTCTGTAATCCTCTTTGCTGTAATGTGAATACTTTGAGAACGGGAAATTAAACTGGGACTGAAGATATGCAGCTGTTTTGGAGTGAGAAAAGATATGTTTTTCCCCTGGTTATCTTTGAATATTTAAGGCCCAACATGGACTCCTTAGTACAGTACCAAATTCTGCTGTCTACTGTTAAAATGGAGGCAAAATATAGTTTATTGAAGCACCTTGTTTATTTGTATTTTAACTGCACATTGTTGATTGCAAATTTCCATAGAATTTTGCTTCCGTATTTATATTGTTCCCTTGTTCCCAATAGGAAGGATTCCCTCTTATCCCAAGAAAACTAATCTTTGCTGAATCACACATTGAAAACTCCCTCTTGCAGTTCTGGGAGAGGCCAGAACTTGTGATTTACTGTACATTTATGGAGCTCCTAGAACTTGATTGCACAGTCTTGTAGGCCTTATCTCAGGACAGAAGATGAAGAAAAAAAGAATAATGTGATCAAGGGTAATTCATAAGAATTTCTCTCAGAGGTCCTAGGACTTATTATCAGTAGTTTTCATATCTAAGACCTCCTTGAGTTTTAAAGTTTCTTCATAAGCTAATAAGGATGATCTTTCTGTTGAAAATGCCAAGACATAAAAATAAAGTATCAACTTTAGAATCTATTTGGACATATTCTGTATGGTCAGTGTTTTGAGTAATTTCTATAGCAGTATGTAAGACTAGGGAAACATCTATCAGTACCACTGGTTGATGTCCATTTACTACAGCGGATTCTTTACTGGGAAACAGTATGTGTTGTTCCTCCAGCATTAACATCAGTAACACTAATACAAATATCTCTGTTATGACTTTGAATTTAAAAAAAAAAGTTATCACATCAGCTTCTCTATCTGTAAAATTGGATAAATGAATGATGTGCTGACGGCCATGAAACAACCTTGCAAGAGAAACAGAAATAATCTCTCGTTTCTTGTTTACTGAGCCACAGGATACTGTTGAGACTCTTCTCTGTCCAAGTATTGTGTATCTCTTTGTTTTGTGGTACCAAAAGCACTTGGCATACAGCGATTTTCTCAGTTGTAGTCTTCCCATGCTGATATTTTGGAGGTAGTATTGTAGGAAATGTGGTGAACTTGTCCAGAAGAAAATGATGATGCAAGGAATTACTTGTTTTATTTTTCCTCCTGCTCTTTGCCAGTAAGAAATTGGCCTTGCCCATGAGTCAGAAGGTTTTTGGTGTTGAAATGCATGGAAGAGCTGCAATACAAATAACTTGTGATTTGGGTCAATAACTTTGCATTAATATTTGCCGTTAGTAGTAAGTGGGTAGAGCCTCATGGGAAAGCTGCAAAAATGGAAATGTCTCCTTGTAGACATGTGTTCATGAAACCAGGGTCTGTGGCTGACAGAGCAATTGGAGAGGTGTCTTTAGGCTTTACTGCTGGAGTCCTGAAACTCTACGCGACTTTTGAAATCTGTGGCAGGGAGGAGGGGGAACTTGGGTCTCAAACTTTCTGTGAATCTAATAAATATTGCAAATTTCTTATTCAACTATTTTGTTTGTGCTACCAAAGATGTAAGCATGATTCTTTAGCTATAGCTGAGAAGACCGCTCATGCAAGCTGGAAGGTAGCCCTTCACTTAACCCCAGGTACTGTAAACTGCTGAATTTCCCCTACAAAGAGCTAATCACAAATCTACATAATAAATTCTTTTCTTATAGTCTAATGAGACTCAACAGAAAACATGCATTTGAGCATGTAGCTTTGAAATTAGCTAGGCAATGTAACAGCATTAAAAAATATCCCTAGGAAACCTTCTTCTCTGATTTTATTTCATATTGTTATAGAGCTCACGCTTCAGTGATTTTGTTTCATCCTGTCATTGGGCTGAAGAAATAACACAGAAAGGGAAACCTCTTGAGTATCTGATGTGTATGGTAAACGGTCATTTCAGGGACGATACACTATGGGCCTCAGACTGAGAGTTTAATTTAATTGGTTGAAATTAAAAAAACATTCATGCCTCATGAAATTATAACCTTTACCCCTTGTGTGTCAGCTACATCTGACACTAGCCTTGTTGTTTAGAGATGAAATCCTTCCCCTATTTAAATAGAAACCCCTATGGGACCCGCGTAAGCGTTGCAAACAGAAGAGGCAAGCGGCTCTGATCACTAGATCACTACTCCAATCGCGGCTGACATCAGCAGCATTCTTTTAGTAGTTTCTGTGCCTGTTTGTTTCTTTGCCACTTGAAAAAAATCATGTTTGTTTGTTATTAGAATGCTCATATTCCTTTTAAAATTCATGTTTTAAAAATTTGATTTTGTATTCTCACTGGGGGAAATGAAACAGAAGGGATAAAGCTCCAGATTTGTGTGTTTCCTGTTGAGAAACTGGGAGCTGAGGTTCAGTTTCTAGCTTGGATGGTAATCTATTTTACAGCTGAGCTCTCTACGTGACTATATGTGTGTGTGTGTGTGTGAGTGTGTGTGTGTTTTCGGCTGTATTATTTCCTTTCTTGTTGGTTTATATTATAAAGTACAAGAACATTATTTTTTTTTTTTTCCCCTGAAGTTGGTGCAGTGCTGAGGAGAGAGGTGGTGCAACCTCCTTTGAGACTGGGGCTATTACCATAGTGCCAAATAAAAACATTTTTAAATACCGTATGCCATGACGTACAGATAGGATGTACTCAATGTTTCAGGATGCAGTTTTCAGAGAGAACCTACATCCTCTGTTTCCACTGACTTTCAAATGAACTTGAGGACCACCAGCTTTAGATTCCTTTGGGGAATCTCATTATTACAAATGTGCCTATCACATTTTTATATGACATACTGATAATGAGATAAAATCCCTGCAAGCTTGTAGAGCTGACCTAGCCCTTTAATATGAGATCTGTTTACAGAGATGCCCCAGATCTGACTGATCTTTGCATCATATTCATGGTGAAATTCTGGAGCCTTGCTCAAATGTTTTTATTCTGTGAGACACTGGGTCGTGAGCTAGTCCAGAAACTGGGTTACCACAGTAGTTTCACTGATGGCTTCTCATTGTACCAGAACTTTTCTCTGGAAGAATATCAAGTGATGTGGAAAACTAATTAACCAAGGTAGCCAATTTCTTCATAGTCTTTTGCTGTCTACTGATGCATCAGTGGGTTTCAGTTTTATGTGGACATATATATGATAGATGTGTATGTTGTTGAGTTCTGGTCGTCCTTAACAAAGTTTTAAAGTGCAATAAGAAGTTCAAAAAATGTTCATGGAAATTATTTTCGATCTGGTACACCTTTTATATATGAAAATTATGATAATTTATACCAGAGAATAAATAAATAAGACAGGATTGGGCAAAAAGATATAACATTGAGGGGAAATACGCCGGGAAATTCTTATTCTGATTAAAACAGATAAGAACAGGTAATGAGATGAGATGATGAGGGATGAGAATGCGAATAAGGTGATGTTCAATGAAAAGAAAGTTAGTTATCACATAACCAGTAGAGAAAATTCCCACAAGGGATAGTTGGTTTTTTTGGTGCTTATTACTATAAAATGCGATTGACAGCAATTTAGGAAGGTTCAGAAAACACTGAGCGCTTACAAAGAATGCTCAGTAGGTTAACATTAGATTGTCTTAAAAGAGGAGTTTGCAAAGGGAGGTAACTTTGATGGTATGGCAAATTATCCTCCTCTGCCTGGCTACAGCATCTTGTGAAGCAGTAGGACTCAAAAAAAAAAAAAAAAATTTCCAGAATGCAGAAGCAGGAGCTGTACCCTTGGTTTTGTCTAGCAAGGCAGAAGGCATTCAGATCCCGGTTATTTCACTTTTCTGTCAACATAGCACCAAATTAATAAAACCCCAATTAGGTGCCAAGCAGTCTTGGGAACATGTGTGTGGCTTGACTTGTGGGGGTACTCAGCACCCACAAGCTTATCAACAAGAACAGTTTGTTTGCAGGTCCTGTGGTGCTACTTATTCTTCAGGTCTTTCATTACTAAGAAGTGCAAAGTTGGTGAAATTCTCAAAGTATCTGACGCAAAAAGACTTTCAAATATTGAATTCAGGTTAGAACTAATCCTCCATTTCAGCCTGACATAACATGTACTGCCAACCTCATGCATTTATTATTCAAACTGTACTTGAGTATTTGCCCCTGAAAAATTCAAAAGATGCAGCAAATCTGTCCCAAAGGTCTTTCCAACTCAGGACTTGGCTCTGATACCTCAGGAAAGCACCAGTTTTCACTCTATAAAGACCATATGTTTTAATGCAACTGCTGCTTTGCAACTGGGAGGGATAAAAATATTGTTTTGATGGAAGCTGAGGCATTGCTGGTCTATGTTTAGTGAGGCTTTGTGTGCAAGATCCAAAATGTTGACTTGCTAGTCATGGGGACATGGGGACAGACAGTCATAAGTACTGGAAATGTACGGCCGTTATAGAAAGGGAAGGAAAGGGCAAATATACCTGCTTTCACCCATGGGGCTGGTCCAAAAACTTTCCAGGGACTTTGGGTTAACCCTAGCTCTTCTACACAAGCGGGCTCAACAGAAGGGGAGAGCATGTGTTCCTGTGTCTTCCTGGAGGGCAATGTGTATGTAGGTGTAAGTCTTTTTTATGGCGAGCAACAGGAGCAAGCAGATTTTAATCCTGTGAAGGAGAGGGTGCTTCAGAGAAAGGAAACAAATGGGACTCATTGACCAACAGTCAACAGATTTTCTCTGAAAATCAAGGAAATGTAAGCTCCTCCTCAGCTCTCTTTCCAAAAGAAAGGTACTAAACAGCATCCTTCCTTTATAATGAGAAAAGAATAAACTGCTCTGCTGCAGCATTTGGAGTCGTGGGGCTTTTGGCTCCTCCAGGGAGCGGGGCATTGCTATCTGCAGATTGAATCAATCTGCCTCAGAAGCGTGATGGCGAAAGAGCCCGTACACGATAACAAAGCGACACAGTGAGGGAAGAGCCTTTACTTCTTTAAGCATAGATAAGATGGCTTTTTAAAAAGCGAGCAGGCACAGAGCAACTGCAGCCTCACCCAGTAGCAGTTTTAATCCTCTGGCTTGAGATTGGTAGAAGATTTGGCAGGTAGGAGGATGGGGTAAGTCTCTTCTTGTTATCTGAGAGGAGGACAATGCTATTACAAGTGAGGCAGCAAGAGAATTCTTACTTGATAATAGAGTTAAGGGGAGTTAAAGGATAAACTCTTTTTTTTTATTGGGGGGAATAATAAGATTGTCTGGGGCTAACTTTAGTGAAACTTGTTATTCTGTCTCTGATTTACTTGTCATCGGGTCTTCTGTGCACAGCACTGCGAAGGGCATTGCTATGTTGATGCACGGATGCTGCACAGGGCAGCGGAGGCCTGGCCAGATTTGTTTGCTTCAAGGCACCCTTCTTTTTTTGGTCATTTCCTAGGAAACGGCTCTCGAGCAGCAATTTATTCTTAAGAAAATGATTTTTTTTGGTGATTTTTGTTTGAAGGTCCATGCTTCAGCACCTTTCAGACTGTGGTGCTGTGTCTTGGAGATAGGCCTATTTAATGAAAACCGCTTCATGTCTGCAGATACCACGTTTGTGACACAAGCTAAAGGAGATCTTGGAGAGACCTCTGCCAGAGGTTTCCACAGCCACTGATCCCAGCCACCAGAGGGAAACCCAACCATATGCATTCATCCTGGCTGCCACCTGTGCCTTCTCCAAGTGTGCAAAGTCTTGTCGGGCAGCTGAGGTACCCCACGGCGTCCCTGCCCTACCTCGAATGCAACCCAGGGGTTGCATTTCCTAAAGTCCCAACCACCTTGCTTCCTCTTCTTTCCTTTTGTAGTTGGTTGTTGGTAAGGACACGATCATGTATGTGCTGAGTGTGTTCGGTATGTGCAGGAACAAAACGGGAATGCTGTAAAAAACGGTGTTGCCGCAAACGCCCTGGAAAGGCTATTATGTCACAGAAGGCTTTGCCTTCTGCCTTCCGTTATCTGATAGTTTCAGTTGTCAAGAAGGCAGCAGGTTCAATAACCAAACAAACACCTTCCTGTTCTGCAGAAAGAGCCCTTCTTCTTTACAACCACCCCTGCCTGAGCTGGGCAGCTAGGCAGACCCCGTGTGAGAGGTCAGCAAGCCTGAGGGCTGCTGCAGCATCCTGGCTTGGTGTGCTCGTGCTGGCAGCCCTTACCTCTGTCTGGGGGCTGCTTTATGGGCTAGGCTTGTACCCAACCCAGTCAAAACTTGTGGCCAGAGGAGGCAGTGCTGCCTTTGATTTGTACGTAAGCTACATCTGTTGGTGCATTTGACCACAAAACTCAACAGTAACAAACCCTTCAGGGACAAAACTCAATTTTTCATGATAACAATATTTTTTTTTCAAGAAATCTGAGTTTTCCCATTTTCAAAAGTAGCAGCAAAATGTTTTTTCCTGGTGACCATCCTCTCAGGGTGTCGGGTGCTATCGCAGTCAGTGGTGTTCCAGCCCTCCTGGGCTAAGGGGGAATGGCAGGCGGTTGGACAAGCAATTAGGGAGGGAGCTAACAACAGCGATGTAAGGTTTCCTGCTGGCCCTTGGCAGCCTGGCTGGTGGGAGGGTGAGGATCAGGGGATGGCGGTGCTTTTCTGAGCCCGTGGTGGCACGTAAGGAAAGGAAGGAGACCCTTCCACAGCCTGGAGGCTACCAACTTCAGGTGCAAGGTCCCTACACACCCCCTTCACTGCATGGGATGCCTGCATTTAAGTCACTGGTGCAGGTGGTGCCCACACATCGGCTGCCAAGGACATGAAAAAATTACCTCTCAGAGATGGAGAAACATGGGGACAAGTACAGATTTTTTTTGATTGCACCAGGGCTGGGCATGAGAGGGTTGTCATTATCCTGCAATTCTGCAAAATATCAGCCTGGAGGAGGAAGGGACCATGCCTCTCATTACATAACCTGAGCACGGGGGCATTACCTGTTAAGACAGGCATTTTCAAAATCAAAATAAAAATGGGCCTGTGAGACTAGCACAAGTCCTGGAGCCACTGCTGCTTTTAAAGCATTTTCAGGAAAATGCCCTGCGCCATCCCCAGAGCCCCTCCGCTCCCCGCCAGCCCTCCTTCCTCCCCCTCCCCCTACACACAACTATTTAATTTTGCTCTGGCATGAAATAATAGAGTGCTGTGTATCTATTACAGATGTAAAGAGATTTAGACTGCCACAGGTTTCAGTAGCACATTCAAAGCCCTAACAAAGCTGGGTATAATAGACTCTCCCTGCCATTATCCATTCAGCAAGTGTAATAAATGACTCGGCCGCAGCCTGCCATATACCACCCGGCCCAGATAACAGCTGAAAGGAGAAAATTAAATTTTGCTTTTGTTGAAACATTATGATTTATGTATTTGTAATATAGGCTGCGGTGGGCAATTGAAAAAAAAAAAAAAAGATTACTGAATATACTTCAGGGTTACTGATTGTAGCACAGGCCACTTAGAGTGCTAGAAATGCTGTTCTTCTCCCTGTGTCCCTTAATAATAATAAAATCATACAAATTCCCATTAACCTTTTCTCTCATGTTGATTTTATTTATATATATATTTATTTAATTTTTTACTTTCAAGTCTTAAGCTTTAGCCATTTACTCTCAGCCTCATGAAAAATAACAGAGTGATGGTTTATGGAGACAAGGCATGAAGTACCTAGGCATGTAAAAATGATGGATGTAGGTCAAAAAATCTATATATCATTTTTAGTATTTTTATAATAATTTTCTTTAAATGGGGTGGTTCCCCCCTTCCCCTCTGTCTCTTCTCCACTGTTGTCTTTAGACTTGATGACAAGATATTCTGATATCCTCATCCTTGCAATATCTAGACCTATAAAAATAATTAACTTCTCCCACCTTAGAAATATAGAGACAGAAACAGGAGTGCTTCACCCTGTAATTTATAATATTGCAGCACCGTCCCTTAATGTTGTAATCAGGCCTGCAAAGTCTTATCATGTTGTAGAATATAATGAACTTACTTATTCATTTCAACATCACATTTCATCTTAGTTGTTCTCCACATTACTTGCTCATCCCTCCCCTTTTCTGGAACACTGGCAAGAACACAGAAGTTTTCTCCCTTTCTTTTTCCTTTTTTTTTCACCTCCTTTAGCTCTGGGGTTGAGCTGAGTCAACAGACCCATCAAGGAGGCTGGAGGCTCGTTTACCTGGGCTCCCTAGGAATTTAAACACGAGTAGCTTTTAATATTTTTGTGATTTAAAATATTTATTAAATCTATTTACATGGCTTTTACAAATATGCTTGATCCCAGTGGAACTAATTTGTTGAAAAAGATCTTGGCTGCATGAGAAGGGGCGGTTGGTAGGACTGGAGCCAGAGGATGCTCTGTGCTTCCCAGGCAGAGCCTTGTGGCGAGCATCCTTGGTGCCCTGAGCGTTTGTGTCTCAAATGTTGCCACTTAAAGTAGGGTCACTTGGAAATTTGGAGGGATAAATGGGATTGTTCCTGGCTTCCTGGTGGGGAGTAGAGCCCTAAATTTTTTTTTTTCTGACCCTCAAGTTAGCCTGCATTTTAATGTGGGATTCTTCTGGTAACGGCTCATCCAATAGTGATGATTTTGGCTTTTTCTGAGGAAAATACACTCTTCTGCATCTCACTAGAGATTTTTTTACAGTATTTTTTCTTTCCCCACCAACTCTCCATTCACAACCACAAAAAGTCAGTTAGTCCCATGGTATTTCCTACCTACCCTTGCCCAAAATCTCTTGCCTTAGCGGCTGCCAGCACTCCTCCAGTGGGTGCTCCCGCTGGAGCGCTCCAGGAGAAATGCTTTGTAACACCGTACATTCTGTGATATCCTGGAAGCTTTAGACAGCCAGAAAAGGAGGCTCTACCTGCTCTTCAGCATTACCATTTCCTTTCTGACTATTGCGTGAGCAGTTCAACAGCATCATTAAGAAGCAGCTCTGGTCCCCCTGCAAGATAGGCCAGGGGCCTGATCTTGGCTCCTTTTGTCCCTTTTGTTGGGTAGGAACAATGCCAGGACATAGAATCATAGAATCTTTAAGGTTGGAAAAGATCTCCAAGACCATCAAGCCCAACTGTCAACCTACCACCACCCTGCCTACCAACCATGTCCTCACATGTTGTGACCTGTGGCTGTGGGGACAGCCCATAGCTCTTCTGTAGCCTTTGCTATCCACATCTCTTGCACTTTGATGTTTCAGAGCCTGGCACAGGTCTCTGGCATCAGGTCTGGCAATTTTGGGGGTAGGGCATATCTAGAAACATTAAAACCCACCAGCAGAAATGTATTGTGGTTTCACTGCATTTAATTTTTTTAAAGCCCTGAGCATGTGAAGTTAAGCATTTAAATAACTGGTGTGATTTTGAGATCTGCTGAACCACAGGCTGCCGTTAGCGTGTATGGTCTGGAGGTTCGAGTGTGCCGGGGATGTTTTACAGCCAGCTCATCTCTTGATCAGGTATTCTGCTAATGCACACTGACAGATATTTTGTGAGGCAACATTCAGTCTATTTATTGACCCCCTGCCCTCAAATGCATACATACCGCAGAGCACTCCAGCTTATATTTAATGCTGAAACATTTGTAAGTACTGTATATCCTATGATCTATTGGACTAATGAAAAAGGAGGTTTATCACTGCAGTCCAGTGTAAATCTGCGGATAACCTTACTGTACAGTCAATTTATTCCTTTAACAGGTTTATTCCTTTATCAGGTGTTTGTAGAAGGTTTCACCATAAGTACAGCAGAGACATAATTTGCTGTGGGGCAGATTTATTTGTTTCACAGGGTTATTATTTTAACAGTCTGATAATCACTATGAGTGTGTTTCACCATTTGGTATTTCTGTGTGTATATGCGAAAATGTGTTTATTCATTCCCTGAACAGGTTCATTTCCTTATCAGCTATTCATTTTAAAGAGTTTTATTACATATGCAGAGTGTGTAGGGTACTAGAGTGCAGTAATTCTATTAAGAGATTTATTTAGTGTCAGATATTCATTTAGCTGGGGTTCACTGTAACACAATCATACGCTTTCACCTGGCCAATTTTCTTTGTATCTCACTGTTTGCTATAAACAACACTCTCCCTGCACTGCCTCCTCCAATTCCTTTTTTATTTTTAACTTTTTACAGGGAACTCCCCCATGCTCTGATCGCTTTCATTTATTTTATTCATTATCTTTTATTTTTCCTGTCTCATTGTCAGGGGAAGGGGATCTTGTTTGCAGGCTCATATGAAGTGGTTTTATTATTTTTTTTTCAAATGAATAGGTATAAAGATTCTGCTAAGAGGAGGAGGTTTCAGAAAGGTCTCTCGAATGCCACTTGGGAATTGCTTGAGTCCCAGCATGCAGTCAGTGACTGGCTGGAGAAATGGAGAAGGAGGAAGATGAATCTGGAACAAGACTCTGGTTTACTCAGAAACTCTTTGGCTTTGATGTTTTGCTGTGATTTAATAATTTTTGTGTTACGTGAATATTATTTCCAGAAAAGAAGAGGAAAGAAATTTTTCATAATCTGTAGGTGATGTCTGTCCTTATCTTGGCATAAAATCAAGATCTAAAATAGGGAAAGAAATCCAGCTGCATCACTGAGTCTCATGCTGGGGCAAAACATGGCCTTATTCTAATCTTTGTGATGCCTAGAGTTGTTTCAGACTGATTTCGTAGGAGGCAGGCTTGGTGTCTAGTTGGCGGTTTACTTTTTTCTCCCCACAGCTGCACAAAAAAAAAAACCAACCCTGTGAACCCTCTTTGCTCAGTGCTCTGAAATGGCCGGAGGTCACGGGGGAGGCAGAGGGTGATGCTGCACATCCCAGAGACCCCGATGAAGATTTTCAGGCACGTAGAATATTTACTTTGAATTGTTTATGTGAAAGAGGAGTGCTCTGTAACAATGTGTTTTTCTGGTCCAAAGCATGTAGGAATCAATGAAAATGTCTGAGCTCAGTTAGTGCTGAGCCAGGTTCTTACCTGTGGTGGATACTGCTAGTAACTGGCCAGCATCATGAACTAAACTGGAGTCTTCTGCGTAACAGCGTAGCTGTCTTCTGAAAGCTTATATCTGCTTTCTAGAAGAATGGTTCATGATGCTTAACTGGACTAAAAAAATGCAGAAGCACTTTTTTTCCCACTGGCAGAGACAGTGAGATAATATTTAATGTTGAGTTTTCTGAGATCAGTGGAAGATCCTGTGTAATTAAAGAAGTCATTCAGCTCCCTAGATCTAGATTTGTGAGTCTGTGTTTAATATCTGTTGGAGATAGGAACTTCTGAGCATTTACACAACCACGCTGAGGTTAACAGTGGCACTTGGGCCCTTTATTTATATATTTTCTTGACAGAAACCAGGAATTTTACCTAGAACTTAGCAGCTGACACCTTTCAGATCTTGGCTTAAAATTACATCTCCTTTAAAAAGTTTAGCTGCAATTGTCTTGTAAATATTTATGTTGATCTCAATATGCACACTGATTTTTATTTCCCCAGTACTTTTTAGGGTTTGTGTTGTCTCCTAACTTCTTTGCTGCTATTATTTTCTCATCTTAGTAGCCATTTAGTCTGCGTGCTAAGTGAATTGTCTGAAACTTTTTCAAGTAGAGAGCAAACTATTAAACATAGCAGTATTTCATTCTAATAGAGGAGCAATATAGCTTCAACTGTGTTATCAATACAAGATCAAAACTATTGATGAAGACACAAAAGTAAATCAACATTTGTCTATAAACAACATAGTCCATTTACCAGATGCAATTAATACAATTTAAACATTCAACCAGATCATCATTTAGCATTTGCTGCTTTTTTATTTACAATCAGATGTGCAGCAATTTAGCGGGAATGGCAAAATAACCTGCTAAAATCTATTGGCAATGACAGTATTTATTTCCCAGATAGAGCAGGGAGTCACTGTTGGAACTGGTAAGAATGAAGAACTCAATTTTCACAGAAGTTTTGGGGAGTCTTTTCTATTTTGTGCTGGAAGAAATCACAATTCTTCAAACATTTTTGTTAAACAGAGCTATGTTGAAATACCAGATCTGCACTGAAAAGACCTAAGCTTGTTTTGTTTCATCTCTGAGGTGTTTGGAGAATCCATCCTGATCCGTGAAACCTTTTTCTTGATAATATCCTTGAAATCAATGTTTAACTGCAAAGTATTTTCACTCTGACAAAAATGCATTTTCAGAAGAAAGAATGTTTAATTGAAAATGTTCTTAACAGCTCTAGCCTGAATGAAACTACCCATCAGTTTACTCTTCACTAACTCATTAGTATGCTGTTAAATTTATGACTACAGTGAAGAAAAAAATCAGCTATGGGTAATTGAACCCCTATTGTAAAGAACTGTGTTAAAATGTACTTAGTTATGCTCAAGGCTAATGTTATTTGTTAAATCTCCTAAAAGGGAATTAGCAGTTGAAGTTTTATTTTTGTAGTGTTAATTATTACTCTTGATGCTGCCATGCAACATCCTTGGCTCACTGTGACTTTTCAGCGAGAGTCTGTATGACAAGTTTGCTCCTCATTGGGTAAATAGCACTGTTGGAGGATCAGAGAAGGTGAAAAATGGGACAAGGGGGCAGGTGCAACCTTGGGTGATGAGCCCAGGGTCAAGGTTCTCACAGGTGTTTGCTGGCTGTAAAGTGATTGTGATTTTCTCGGAACTGTGAAAAACGCAGCCCAAAGAGTCTAGTCTGTAAGTCAAGCTGTAGAAATTTGTGATTTTTATTCTAGATTGTGTCAGCCCAAACATGTAATATAAATAATACAAATAATGGCCCAAGCCTTTATAAACTTTCAAATGTTTTCAGTATATGGAAGGAAAAGCCCTGCATTATTTGGCATAACAAACTTCATCTTACCTGTTCCTGGGAATTAAATAGCCATGAATTTATCCAAAGTTTGAAGGAAAGTTGCCTAGGCCTCCCTGGTCCTGTGGGAACAAGCCAAGAATCCATGGCCAAACCCTTATATTTCTGCTTCTGCTCTTCATACAAGAACAGCAGAACATAACTGCCTGCTGTGCATTGGCTCCATTTCAGGCAGAGACCAGAAAGTATTGAGGCTAAGAGAGAAGTACAAACATCAGCAAACCTCAAAAACCAGTGCAAAAAATCCCACTGTGTGAAGTGTGAGGTTTTCACTCAGACTGCATGTTTTGCACTGCAAATATATGGCATTGCAGTGGTACATCAAATCCTTCATCCTTCTTCAGAAAACAAATGGATGTGTGTGTGTGGGAACACGTGTGTTTGAGGGTAATGACTGCTGGAATTTTTTTCCTTCTGGCCCAGATAAGCCAGACCTCTTGGTAGCCTCAGCTGTTTTTTTAACAGTGAAAGATTGCTCCAAACTGCACCTACTTCAAAATTGTTTTTGCAATACCAAGCAATGGTCCTTGCACAACTTCCCCTGATAGATTACTCAGGTGTATCTTCCCTGATAAGCAATGAGATTAAGACTATGCTTGCTTTCAGTCTCTGATATTTAGGTTTTATATTCATGTGAGCATGAGTGGTAAATGTTTTTTTCAAGAGATGGCCTCTGTAATGTGGGGTTCTGAGTGCCTTCAGCTTTCTTGATAGTCAGAATCAAACCTTTGCACAAGTTTTGTAAAACTTCAGGAAAACTCTAGGGAAGTTTTCTTTCAATTCGACAGTGAAAACAACAGATCTGTTTTTAAAAGGAAAAGAGAGCATCTTGATTTCTGAAGTTATCAAAATGTTTGATGCAATCAAAGAAGCTGAAAATAGCCTTATGGAGCAGCTAATTTATTATTACTACATTTAGGCATATAACATATATGCAATTGTATATAATAATATATTAAATGAGATTATTTTATGCATATAGTCAGAGAACAAACCCACTCAGGGAAATAGTCTGTCTGGCTGCAGGAGTCTCTAGAATGATAATTTGTGCTTGCTACAAGCCTAAGAATGGCTGAGAGCAGAATCTTTTGTTGAATGAAAGGCTGCTTTGATATTAAGTTTCAACAGCTGAATCAAGCTAGAGCGTTGCAATTCCTTGTGATTTACAGTATCAGTTTGAAACTGAAATGTTGTTTGATCAGATTTGAGGATGTTAACTTCCTCCTTCTATAGCACTTTATCTGCATCTGACCATGTCCTGCTGAATAACAATTCACTAAAGAACCTGTATCAACCTGAAGTCATTTAAAAAGAAGAATTATGCAAATGATCTCTCTTTATTTGGCTGTGCAGTGAGAGATTTTTCAAAGAAAAGAATAAGATGTAATTTCAACACACTTAGAAGTGGTGCTTCCAGGGGAAAAGGAAGTCTTTGAAGAAGCAATTTGTAGGCAGAGGTATTGTGCTGGAATGTATAAACTGATGATTATTTACTAGTGAGCCTGTGAAGGAGAGAGACACATGTCACCTTTTATCAACGGATGGCGGCTGCACAAGAAGCAGAAATCATGATGTTTTTTGCAGTGTCTGTTTTCACTTTCATTGCTTGCCAAGGCTGTAATGCTGATCTCTCCATTTAAATTGCAAAACTAGAAGAAATCATTTAACACTGCAGCTTCCTGTTCTGCAGAAGCTTGCATGTCTGGGATGGCATTGTTCTGTAACACAGATTATGTTATTGAATCTCTCCCCAGATTATGAATTACTGTCACCAAAACTTGCTATTTCCACCCAACTGAAGGCTGGAAGGAGGTTCTAAAATATGTGCAGAGAGGCAAATTAGTGCTTTGTACTTTTTCATGGGAAGGAGCTCTGCTGAGCTGCTTATCTTTGAGGAGAGGCTCTAGTACCGAACTGCAGTCACGTTCCCCTCTGCTCGCCTTCCTCTCCCTCACTTTGGGTCTCGTATGTACCTTTGCCTCTCTCCTGTGGAAGAACAAATGCAGCACTGGCAGCCTGAAAGCAGGTGAAAGCAGGCAATGAACCCATTTCTTGCCTTTTGGACATGTTTCCTGTAGCTCTGGTTGAAGCCGTGCATGCTCTTCTGCTCGGAAAATAGCAGTTGTCAACCTACGTGTAATAAGCTATAACTTTATTATGAACTGGAACAAGAAGTAGCTAAATGAAAACAAGCTGTTGGAAATGTAGGGGTGAAGTCAACTGTTCACAGGTCTTGCAAGGGCTCTTTCTCTGAATGCTGGATCTCAGGAGAGGACCAGTGGTTATCTCAGATACTGCACTTGAGAATGAAATGGCCATGTGGATAAAATGGCCATAGAAGGAGAACTTGTAAACATCAGTAAGTTGCCAGTGGCCAAGGACAGGCCCTTCCTGCTGGCTGCATCTGGTTTATGGCAGCAAAAATTGGTGCTCTTGCTTGCACAGCTATGGCATCCCTACAATGGGCAAGCACGAAGGGGAATTAAGTGATACAGGAGAAATCCCCACAGAGAGAAAAAGTTCACTCTGAAAATTAGTTAAGATTTTTGGAGCAGGGAATGAAATCTCCCCTCATTCCTTGTGTCGTTTGCCAGCCATGTAATTGCATGCTGAGAGCTCAAGTGTTTGTGTGCATCAGCTGGGCTATAGAAGCCATCCTCATTTTGGAAATTAACATCAAAACATCTGTCCAGGCAATGTTAATGCACAACAGCCTTCATGTCCTTTTCAACAGATAGTACAAACATGACAAGAAGCCTTTGAAATCTTTTCTATTCCTGTCCTGGCAGGAGAAGAAGATGTTGCGAGAAGCAATGAATAAACATACTTCAACATTTCTTGATATATATTTTCTTTAAGGGCTTATTAGACTTTTCCTGGATTTGCCCTGAAAATCTAGGTAAAACAGAAGATCCAAATTATCACCAGTGCAAGAGACCCTTTCTGCTGTTTTATCTATGAGAAAAATGCTTTCTTCATGCCAGTCCTCTGATGTACGCACTGCTGTAGATACGCCACTGTTTAAAGAATGGTCTGTTTACTGTTTGGATAGCTTCAGAGAGAGAGGTTTTTTTCCTCCTGGAACAAAGCTCTTCCTTAGCAAGATAAGTACAAAGTGTTTAATAGCGCCTCTCTCTTTCGCACTCAAGATTTCTCTTTCTCATTTTTCCTTTATCTCTGCCTACTCATATGTATTTTAAAGGGGACCTGATACGCTGGTGTCATACATTCACACCGGTTTAACAAATGATGCTGCTTCCATGTAATTAATGCAAAGACACTGATGCCGTTAGGTCAGATGGACCAAGCGCTATCTGAGTTACTGCAAATGTCCCCAGCACAAACTCTCTCTTCCTGAAGGCAGAGAAGGGAGGTGAACCATCTCTCTGCTTTTGACCCACTGGGACCTAACTTCATGGGCTGTGCAAGGTGAAGAAGCCAAAGAAGGGGAAAGGATTGAGGGTTTTCTCCTGGGCTGAGCGTGCCAGACTGGAAGGATCATGTGTATAGTAGCCCTAAAGTACCTGGCAGTGGCTTGAACATGATTGCAGAGAAAAGCTCCACAGGATACAGATGTAATGTTGTTGAGCTGCTACTTGAAGATCCATTATTAATAAAACATTCCTGAAATAGTACTTACTGCAAATTGCTACCCCCTTCTCTACAACACTGCCTTGTAAAAGCAAAGGATGTGTTTCATGGTACAGCCTGGAAAAAGGTGAGGCGCACGTGGTTTCTTCTCACTTTGGGAGACTGTGAGTCTTGTCCTGGCATGTGTGGTCTCAGCTCTGCACTAGTGATGCCTGCATGGGCACCTTGCTTGCTTTTCCTTTCCCTGTTCTTCACAGATCACCTTCCCCAGTCTGCACTATGCTCTGTGCTCTACAGGGAAGGGGTTTGATCTTTGGCCTCACATCTCCGAACTTGCAGCATCATAAAAGCAGACTTTTGCTTTTCCTTATTCTGGTTTCAGCTGAATCAGTCACCCTTTTCTCTGGTGCCGGACTGAGTCTTACCGGCTTTCTGGACCAACCCTGGAACCTTTCTTGTGAACTAATGTTGCTTTGCCATCTTCCCTTCCCTTGGCATCAATTCTAATTTAAGTGATAGTGTGCCACTTGAGGTCACCCTGCAATGTCATATTTGAATTCCATCTTGGGTAAATTCAATGGAGTCCCAGAATCACGTAACGTTTCCTTTTATTTATTTAACAGAACATATAGTTAGTGCAAAGAACTAATTTAATTCCTCTTCTCTGGACTTACCTTATGAGAACTCTTCTTTTTCATCTCACTTCTATGTTGACCTCACTATCTCCCCAGCATGTTTCCTCCCTTTGACAGGAAACAAAAGTTTTTGCTACTAATGTTAGTGTCTTTAAGAAGATGCATTTCAAAACCATTTTTCACTTGTCTAAATATAATTTTACTTTAACTTTGGCAATTTTAGCTATTCCCCATATTTGAAGATTAATTTTACTTTCTAAAGAACATCTTGTTATTTTTAATGATGTCTCTTCCTCTGCCCTGTAACCATCCTGGCTTATATTTGCTACCTTTAACGTCTTTCTGGTTGGCTTGCACATTTATGTGAGCCTCCAGAGCTGCCTTCGAATATTCCGTATGCTGCCAGGATTTTGCCTTCAGGCATTACAGTAAAAAGTTCCCTGTACATTGATTGGATCGTATATTCTATGGCAGACTTTTTACTTTTGCTGCCTCCCTGACATAAGCTAACCAAATCAATCCTAGTATGACCAGATAATTCCAGGAAAACCATGACTCCACAGGAAATGCATTAAAGTTAAGATTTGCTTGCAGTGAGCTAATCTTTAGTAATACTTGCGTACATCTGGAGCCCTATTTGACCCACTGGGAGGGGACCAACCCTCTGTATTGCTTTACTAGGCTTAGGCAAGTGACTATATGAACATGTGTCCATGGGACCCTTTCTTCAGCTAGTTGTGACCCAGGATTGAGGCTTCTGTTCAAAAAGCGTGCTAAAATCCAGCAGCAATTTAATACTGGCCTTTCTGAGCTTTGCTGTGAGCGAAGAGAACAGATTATGTGAAGTCACTTTCGCTTTTCCAAGCTCATTGACCTTGCGAGATATCTTTGCATCGGACCATGTCTGCAAACACCTGGAGGAACTTAAGCAAATCCTTGTGAAGATGCATGTTCCCTAGGTTGAACATTGTAATACAGTATTGGCTGATCCGGGTCTCTATTACTCTATCAGTTTTAGATACCTGAAAAATGGCTAGCCAAAAAAAAAATCACATGATTTTGTTGTTAATATTTCATTAAAGATAGGAAAATAAATGTAAACGTTCTACCTAATGAGTTAATATCGAAATGTCACCAGGCTGAGATGGTTTCATGTGTACATAATGTCAAATGTAATTTACATTTAAATGTAAAGATCTATCTTTAAATGTTTATGAATGGAGACATTTTTAATAAAATTGTAGAACACAGATCTTGTAGAATGGCAGAAGTTAAGACATTTAGTATTTTACCCCCCAAATTTGCTAATGCTCGAAAGGGGTGTCATGTGCTTTTCTTTTAATGCAACTTTAATTTATGTTCTTAAGTCCTGTATCTGTAGTGACTGGTTCATTTAAAGTCTTAACCTTCATATAAGCCTAATATTATTCCTTGGCCTCTTCTGGTAAGTTTTTAATGCTTTGCATTTTTTTTTCTATGGGCTGCAATTTCATTTTTATGTTATTCCTTTTACAAGGTTTTATAGTGATTGATTTTTTTTTTCCTTTTTTTTTTTTTTTTTTCTGGGGGCAAAATTCTTCTCTTTGATCATCACTGCAGATCTATTAACAGCAGTGCAGAGTTCTGTTGCCCGTTTCACACTCCACACAAACCCTTGCCGTTGGGTTTTCTCTTGAAACAAATGTTGAAGGTACTCAGGGCTGCACTCTTATCCTAGTGGCAAACACCTGAACTCATCATCTGTTAGTAATGCAATGATGTTTCTTTGTATGGAACTGAGCCACGGACCATTCCTGAGTGTACCCATGAATGCACAGTCTGAAGTGGAGAAGGGATTCCTGTCCTGGTTCTTCTTTCCTTTCTGTACTCTTCAGGTTCATTTTGATTTTTGGTTTGTCTTTTTTTTTTCCTGTTTATCTTCATGTGTACTTTTGTCTCTTCCTTCTGCTTTGCAGTGATATCATGTCGGTCTCAGCTGAAAGGGAGGAACGGAACTTGCCTTTCTCTTTTTCTGTACATCATCTTCAGTTGTTGATTGCATTGAGAGGCGCAATACAAAGCACGGTCGTTATAAAGTAGTCAGTTTCTTACAATATTCTTGAGACTTAAAAATATAAATTCCTTTTGCTTGTGGACTGTAGGTTCAAAATGGATTCAACTATAAAGTGACTGAACAATTGTCATGAAACTGAATTTCACGTTTAAGGGTAGAAACTCAGACCTTGAAAACATATGGGAACTTTTGCATAAATTTCTGTCCTTGCTGTCATTGCTTCATTTGTGCCCATCTAAGAGAAATTCCAGAGAAATTGCTGTATTATGGAAATTTTACCTCCAGGTTTATAGTAAAATATGTTAAAAGACATCACAATCAAATTAAATAATAAGAAAGCATCTTTTGTAGGTATCGGGGTGATTTCAGAAATTGTTGTAAGTAGTTCTCTGGAGTGGTGTAAATCTGATTGAACTATTTTCCACACAAGTTTAGTCTGGTTTGCAGTTTCGGTTTAAGTCTGCTGGATTCTTGCTCCTGTCTTCTGAGGATCTCTTATCATTCCTGGCTGGAATGTCTAAAAAATATCTGCATGTATAGTGCTAACAAGATAACATCATTATGCTTTTTTTTTGTTTGTTTGTTTTTATATATATTAGATGTTTTTAGGTGACTAACATTTGTTTTATCTTTCAGATATGAAATTGCACATCTATAACTTGCTATTGTACTGAATAAATTAGATATCGAACAGGTATTGTAAATGAAGTAGGTTTTGATTATAACTGTATAAATGAATTGAATATCAAGAAAGAGAACTATGGAAATATTTCTCAAAAAGAAAGAAGACTGTGTATAACTATAAAGATATGATTTTTTTTTTCATTGTAGTTTAAATAACTGATCTAAATGTGCTTTAAATATAGTAATTTTCTATTAAACCAAGTGAACATGAAGCCCACAAGAATGAATAGTTGATGTTGCTCAAATTCAAGGTGTCTCCCTAAGTCTTGCTGGCACTGAGATACTTATCTCTGTGAACTTTAGTGTGCTTCTGGATGCTGCCATTTGGCCAGGGTATGAACTGCAAAACTGGAAGAATTAAAAGTGATGACACGCACAACAAGATGTTACAGTTAAGTTCACTAATGGGACTTATAATGAGCTCCTGTTATTTGTCTTAGCACTAGGTGGGAGCCTTTGATTGAAGCACTTATGAGTTCTATTCATCAAGTTTTGTTCACTTCTGAAAAGAAACGTGAAGAATAGAATGCTCATGGGTGAAGGATCACGTAGAGCTATGATAAAGGCTGATTCCTATCTAATTTTCCCACTTTTTTTGACCAGTTTTTATCAAGCTTTATTGAGGCAGGGTCCACTTCTTAGAAAAGGGAGCTGGTTAAGCCATGACTTTCAGCTTTTTCCTTTGGGTGCATATGAGTGCATGTACATATTTAAACTTAGTTTAACAGGGGTAAATACTTTTTACTGCATAATGACATAAATAGTTGTGGAAACGTTACAATGTTGGATAACAGTATTCTGTTTAAAAATCTGTATTTAATACCAAATAAAAGAGAAACAGGGTGAGGATTAGTCTTACTTCAGTGAAGTAAATGAGGTATAGATCAGAAATACCATCATGCTGTATTTTTTTTCTATTAAAATCTGCTCAGTTGTCTTATTATTTAAATTTAATAGATTAAAACAACTTAATCTATTTTGAGTTCAGAATTCCTGCTAATTCTCCTCTGCATTATTGCTAGTACTGAGCCAAAATCTCTTGGCTTTCATTCAGTCTGAGTTTAAACTGAGAAACATGCAAAGCATTGTAGGTAGCTCCTGGAATGTTATAAGCCAAAAAAGCACCTTTAATGTGAAAAAGGGATTTTGAACATGGCAGGGGTGTGAGTGTGCACTTGGGTGACCGCACAAGGGCAGCGAGACCTGCAAGCTACGAGCCTGTCCCTGTATGCTGTAGAGAGAAGAGCAGGGGGAACAAGGGTTCTGGGTGCACTTGGCAACTTCTACACTGAGAATGATCTTATTTTTTTATTACTCTGTCTTTGTTTCTTGGAAAACTGCAGGAGTGGTAGCAGGCTCGCTCTCAACGATCTCAGGAACAAGGGCAAAATCTCTGTGCATGTTGATTTACCTTATGTCTCTTGTTTCTAGTTTCGGACTAGAAATGACTGTCCATTCTTTCTGACCGAGTAAAGCACATTGCCTGTTCATGTCTGCATGGTGCCACTCGTCCCTCACCACGTGTGAGGACCTACTTGCCTGTGAAGACAATGATTAGAAGACCTGGTGCTTCCTGGTTGCGTTGGCTTGTCTCATGTGCAGGATAGGTAAGACTGTACCAGGGAATTCCCATCCTTTCCTAAATTACCACCAGAATAATTCATGCTGCTGTCTTCCTTTCTCCTGGAACCAACCTGTGATAAGGTAGGAATGGGTTGTGCACTCCTAACCATAGTGGTAGCTGGAAGCAGGCTACAGCAAACAGAGCAAAACATTTGGCTTGTGGACCGCTCACCGTCTGCCCTTGAGAATGAGAGGAGCTAGGTGTGATCTGTGTGCTGGGTGAGTTGTCTTCACGGGCCATCTGCTGAACATGTCTGCAGAGAATCAGGCTTCATTCTCTTTTTCATGTCTCTCAGAAGCCACGGTGAGCACTAGTCTATGTATTGAAGGGTATACATCACCAAGTCCTGCAGACTTGGCCCAGCGAAGGTTTCAAACTTTGGATTAGTGAAGCCAGAACCACAACCTGGCATGAAGTGACAGAGCCCCTTGTCTCTAGTGTGTGTTTTAGGTCACCTGGGAGTCTGGACAAGAAGGCAGTAGAAAGTTGTAGGGTGTCTTGGATGCAGGAAGCTAAGGAAGTGACGGGCTGCTAAATAAAACCAATAACTATTGTTACTGAAAGGATTTCTGTTCCCTCAGTGCCTTTCTTTAAACAGATGAAGCATCTTCAGTTAGGGTCTAGGACAGCGTGATTCATTGTGCCTTTTTACTGGTGTACATTCATACGTGCACTGGAGTGTGATGCATTTGAATTACAATGCTTAGAAGAAATTTGTTTGCTCTGGAGTGCAATTATATTTTGTATTATTGTTTACGGATGCTCATCTCTGGCACATCATGGCAGATTGCCATGCAAAGTGCCAGCACACCCTGCATTCCGCTTCTTGGTTGCTGAAGAAAGAATGCAAGAAGCTTCTCTTATACAAACTACAAACAGGTGCTTGCAAGCCAAGGCTTTTGCTTTTACATGGGTTAATATTTCTGTTGTTATGCTAATTGTTCCTATTCATTCCCTACTAAGTCTTTCTAAGTAAGCAGGGATAATTGGATGCAATTTAGAGCATTATAACACAACAAAGAAAATGTCATTTAGGTTAAGAAAGTTAGGACATTAGTATCAATGCTTTTATTTGAGTAATAAAATACTACAAGATGTGGTTATTTTGTAGTAACAGCAAGCTCAGGGAATATAGTGAGTTATTAGGCTTTTTTTACATGCTTTCTTACCTTACTGATTCAGGTAATGATGAAACAGGGGTGGAATTTCTGCACTTTGTACCAATTACAGCAGATATTTTAAAACAATAATAGCAGGGGTGAGGTAGGCTCACTAGCTTTATACTTACTGAGTTTTCCACACAGTAAACCACACACACATGCATACATGTGTGTTGCTATAAAAGAAAGCTTGCATTCATTCATCTCTGATTTGTATTAAAGGTGGAAAGATCCATGACGTACTAATGAATGCTTACATTAATGAGTAAACGCAAAATTCTGATATCTTTGTTAGCGCAGTATCTTTGTCAAAACGTGTAAGAGCATTCATAGAATAAAATGGTCTCAGGCATAACAGTCTAAAAGTCCCAAGAAGTTGATTTTGTCACGTGCTAAACACTCTGGCTGCAACCCAGTAAGGCGTTTGAGGCAATGCTGGACCTCAAGGCTCGCAGGACCACTTGTGCCGTCACAGGTCAGTGCTTTGATGAAGTGGGGACAAGAGGGTCAGCATGTTGGAGAGCTGAGCCTTCACTGCAACAGGACTGAAAGGAAACAGGACACACTAAATGGGACTGAATGCAGAAGCAGTCTTGTGAATAAGTTACTGATGTAGGACAGCAGATTTTGGGTATGAACACATACAATTTGCAGTGTGTCTGTGTACTGGGGTGCATGTGTCTCTGGTGGGTTAGTTCACTGCGTATCAAGGTGCCACCACCTCTTCACTACTACTGTTGCACAGCCCAGCTGCGTTAGTGGTTTGTTATTGTTAGTATGCAGGAGTTGCATCTTCTGACTGCAGTCTAAACACGTGCTCTAGGTTTGGCTCCCAGCTGTATTTGGGATGGCCTGTGGGCTGGGCTGACTGCTTTGTGATGCTCCAGTTCTCCTGCAGCAATGGGAGGACCAAGGAAGGCAGAGGGGAATCGTGTTGCTTAGGAAGTGCTTGGATGCTGTAGTGGTGGATGTGAAGGAAATACTGTATTTGAAGTGTTGGGTTCTTAAGTACAAATGCTAGATAATGTGCTAAAATGTGGCATAACGTATTTAATTTTTTTTTTAGTTTTTAATTTAGTAAAAATATGAACATTGTAGTGACAAAGATAGGTTTGCTTTTAAAAGGTAATAAGAGCCCCAGAGCTATTATTTTTGCTTACAGTGTGTAATTCAACAGGGATTAACAAGAGCTTGCCCACATTTGCTTTTCTTGTATTGAATGTGATGAAGTTTTGACATTTTTAATGTTTTAATTTATAGGCAGAGTGCATTGGATAATATTTTCCCCCTCTTTAAGGAAAACAATTTCTGAGTGAATACCTAAACTAATATCAGGTTGATCCCCCAAATATTGTTCCCTCTTGGAGGAGCTGTATTCTGCCAGGTTCCACTTCAGGCCAGGGTCAATGCTGGTGTTACAGCTTCGAAGATGAACTGTGATCTCCTTGGTCTCCTCAGTTTGAGATAGATGACTTAGGGATTGCCCAACTATTGTGCTCTAGAAAGAGTTAAATTTGCTACCATCAGGACCAAAGACTTATTTACAAAAACAAAGTAAGCAGGAGTAGGGTTTTAAAACTAGTTTTACTTTTAAAAATTTAAATGTGAAGTTTTATTGCTGTTTTAAAATATTAAACCATTCTAAAAGTATTTGGGGCATTCCATTTTTACAAGTTTTCTGGAGAAAGTAATTTTGCATTTAAAAAGCCTTAATTTTAATGCACAAACAGCGAGAAGTAATTGTTTACTGCCTTTTATTTTGTAAAAGAGCAAAGTACTCTCTTTCTTAACTACACATTTTACTGTTTATAAACTATTGAAAGAAAACTCAGCAAAATGCAAAATAATTTTTAAGATGTAGATGTTTAAAAAGTATGCAGAAAATTAACTTTTGCGGTTGTTAGTTTTGCTAAGAAGTACTAACAGTGACCTAATAATTCCAATCTCAATGACAAATGAGCACAGGTAACCCATGTACACCATGTCAGAAACTGCATCAACTGATTCCACTTTGCAAAATTCTCAGCACCTTTTCTGGGGGCAGGACTTTGCCTGATGACTGCTAAAGGGAGAGCTGATTCTCCATCGCTAGCCCTAGGTCTGCGTAGCGCATCCCTCTTTCCTTTATCGTCTAGCTCTCTTCTGTCTTCCCTTTTAGAGAGGGCTTGTGATTCAGGGGGAGTGACTCACTTGGTTTAGGGCTCAACACGAAGACTTTTATATACTAGAGGTTACTGAAGCATTTATCTTTTAAGAAATAGCATACATAAACAGAACTGCAGTGTATCTGTTTCGCAAGCAGCTCTGAGAAATAAATAGGTCACTCTTGGGGCTTTCCAACCTTAATAATGCCTTTTTCTTGTCTATCTCACTTATATGAGCTATTCTACTCCACCATCATATATTTCTTGTTTTGAAGTGTGGGTACATATATTTTTTGTTACACTGTATTGCATCAAGAAATTTTTTTTTCAGAGAATCGATTAAATTGAACAAGATATTAGAGAATACAGTGTTCTTAAAACCTGGGACGTTCTTTGAAGGCTTTACAGGATATAAAAATATCAGGAAACAAATTCTGCTAGATGACAAAAGATGATCTTATTCTCTATCAAGGACAATGATAGAACAGCAATCTTGGACAGATTTGATATACTTTGAAGAGCAAAGACTGTTATCAGTAGGAATTCAAGATAAAGTTTACTGTAGAAAAGCCCTGCTGACAAACTTAGCAAACATCAGCACTTCCTATGCCAGGATATATAAAATGAAGTGGTAAAGCAGGCAGCACAAGGCTAACATTAAATATGGTGAAATGGAACAGCTCCTGTTCACACCCTAAAAATAAAAGCATTCGTAAGGTTTATCGGAGAAAAAGTAGATCTCATTTCCATACAGATGAGATAAAAAGGAAAGCTACATTTCATAAATCCCTTGGCCTTATGTCTACAAAGTTTAGCTGAGGGACTGTCCTGGTTCTGGTTAGGACAGAGTTAATATTCACCTGAGCTGGGTGGAGAACTGAAGCTGGTAGCCCCTATGGCTGGGATAATTAATTAATTAGCTAACAGCTGGGGTTAATTTACCCAAATTAGCCAAAGGGCTATTCCATCCCATCTGACATCATGCTCAGTATATAAGTGAGGAGGGTGCTGCAGGGAGTCTCCTGTTACTCGGAAGAAACTAGGTGTGGAGGTTTGTTGTAAGGCATTGTACTGTATTTGTATTCCATTACTGTTTTGTTTTCTTTTGTCATTGCTGTTAAATTTACTTTGTGATCAATCTCAACCCACGTGGGTTTTTGTGTTTGTTTGTTTACCAATTCTCCCCCTGTTCTCTCGGAAGGTGGGGGGAGAGGGAGAGAGACTGCGTAGTCTGGTCCCAATTGGGGCTGAACTATGACAGGGACCAAAGTCAATCTTTTAAAAAAGACTAGATTTTCTTTAAGCCACTACCAAAAAATAATCAGAGATCCTTTTGATCAAAATTTTCCACAATAGATTACCTTTGAGTGATAAATGAACTACTGGAGAAGATGAATGAATGGCGTGAGCCTCTGTATATACAATTCACTAACTGTGGGAAAGATCTTAATTCAGCTGAGAGGAACTCTGTCTTGGAGTCCTGTTGAACTAAAGAGGCAGAGCATGGATGACTACTTTCAGCATCTGAGAAACTTCAGCGTAATTGAATCAACTGTGTTGTATTTAACTGTAGAAAAATTGAAAGAGAAAGTGAGAGGTGCAAGGTAAAGAGATCTCTCGCACCCTCGATGGCTAGACCAGAGAGGGAAATGGACTGTGCTTTAACACAGAGGATGAGGGGATGGGGATTATTTAGCGAAATGGTGGGGAACAGAGGGGAGTGGTGAATTGTCAGAGAAGTGGATGTTGATGTTGGCACAGTCAGAAAACCAATCGAATAAAAAACTCCAGAGGCTGACCACGAGAAACATGTATCAGGACTGAAAACTGCTTTGAATATAGACCTGACTGAGTGAACGCCCTCAACGAGAGCAGGAGAATGCTTTGTTATAAGTACAGAATTGTAGCTCTGAGGTCTTATTAAGAAAAAAAAATTCATGCTGTAGCTCGCACTGTACTTCCATTGAATCGAATAGTCATTTTTCTGAATAATTTTTCCAGGGTATGAACATCCAGTGCAGAATTACCTTCCTTATAAAGCAATCGGCACAAACATGATGGAAATCTGAGTACTGGAACCTAAACTCAATTTTCACGTGGGAGGGCTTCCTTTGGCCAGGACCCTCTGTGATGCCTTGGTTCCTCCCTGTCATCCCCACTTCTCTTCTCTCCAGTGGCCGGAGGGAGGCTCAGGTGTGCAGACCTCCTCCCAGCCTTGGGAAAAGCCATGGTCTGGGCAGGTTTATCTTGGCAGTTTATCACAGAAGGTGAAGAGGAGATTTAGAGGCTTCTTTAGAGCTGTTCTCGCAGCTTCCTCAGGTGCAAGTGCAGTGCAGGTGCTGCAGAGAACTGAGGAGTGCCTGCACGTCGTTTGTTTTATAATCATGTAGCATATTTCTAGTGATAAAGGGTAAACATTTAGCAGTTACTAGCTAGCCCAGCTATGCTACAACTAGTAGATAATATCTGTGTCTCCTGAATTTCCTTTCTGCTATTAGAATACGTTCTTTAGAATAGCAAACTGCCTATCACTTACTAATCTGGCCATTGTGTAACTAATACAATAAATATGTCTCCTGTAAAGTGCAGTGAAGTAATGAGCAATTTAATGAGTTAAGCAAGGAAAGATAGAAAGTGAAAATAAGAAACCATGGAAACTAGCTCACTAATCCTAGCAGAGTGCCAGCAGACTAATGAAGACGGACGGAGAGTGAAAATGAGAATAAAAAGGAGAAACAGCTCACTGGAGGCAGAGATACAAGATATCTATGTCTTTAAAAGATTTCTGTGTTTGCACTTTTCGCTAAGCCAACGTTTCCCTTTTTCACAATTGCCTGCGAATGGTTTTCTGTCAAGGACTGCGAGTCAAAAAGGTTGTTTGGAACCAGATTCTTTTACTGGCCTTTGATTTCCTGGTCTTCTACCCCAAATTGCACAGTTTATTGGAAATTCCAAGTAGATGGTACCATTCAGAGATGTTAAGTAGCTGACCCATTTTTCCTTCTTCCCTTTCTTTTCCCAGATTAAGTAGTGATGAGTCAGCATCAAAACTCCATCTCCTGTACACTCTCAGATGTGATGGAAAGTCTGCTGCCTTTCCAGATTTAGTTAAAAAATTGGGTTCAGGGAAGACTGCTTCTTGCCTCAGGTACACTACAGTCCCAGAGGCTCCCCTGAACAAATTTGAGTCTAAATCTGACCTAAGATCTCTTGTGTAACTGATGGAGAGATATAGAAGATCCCCAAAAGCCTATATTAGGATTAAATGAGTTGTTCTTTAGAGTGCCTTTCTCTCTAAGAAGAAGTGAATGGCGTAGACTTGGTGCCTAAAAGCTAAAACAGGTAAGTCTTGAGTTTAAATCCCAGGGATAACCGTGGAGGGAGCATGGAAGAATCCTCAGTTGTTAAATTCAATCCCAGAAGATCGGATTGGTTCTATCCTTCCCCTTGAGAACTGCTGTGGGACATGAGCAACCTGCGCTGTCCTCATCTGGTGGTACCTTGTAGGTGATAACACAGCATCGCCACAGCCTGCTGCGGGGTCGAGCTTCCAGTCATTGGATGGCTCCTGTAGAAATTACTCTGAGATTGCTCTTAAAATGAAATAAAATTCCTCTTGCTATTCAGAGGCAAGTTGGGATGTATCTTTCACTGGGTGAAGGGCAAGTCTATGAGGGAATAGGTTTTAGTCTCATTTCAATTAAAATAAATTCTAAGACTGAGGACTAGGAAAAATTGTAGGCCTGATGTGACTTCTTGTTAGTGATGTATGAGAAAAATGCTGCACACCACTTTGTGGTTGTGTTTTAAATTTTTGTATGCAGATTTTACATGTCTCTTTCTTCATGCCCTGGTTTTACAGCAGTGAAATATCGGAACACAGTCAAAGCCCCTCCCTTCCTTTTCATGCTTAACTCTATGCAATCACAGATTTCAGAAACCTTTAATGTAAATTTTAGCTATTTAAGAATCTGACCACGAATCTTGGATTCATCCTGCAATTTCTACTGTAAGGAGAAAATTGCAACGGTCACTGATGATGTATCAGTGCTCAGGGAATGGTATATTCCCTACTGAATTCCAGCTGCTTTCTGCCACTTTGGAAAGAGGAACGTATCCAAAAAGCAAGATTTCAGACCGTGTTTCAGAGCAATATAAACTAGTTGCAAAGCACTGTTGAATCAGGAAATTGCCTTCTAATCTGTTTTTTGTCTGCTGTACATAGAACTAGTGAAAATTTCTGGAAAATTAGCTAAAGGAAAAAATATATTCCTTGAAAACATGAAATTTGGCAAGTGTATTCCTGAAATTTTCTCTTAAAAAACTCTTGACAGTTAAAATTTCTTGAATTTCTCTTTTTGTTCTTTCCTTCTCTGCTACTGGCAAAGTGGGAATAAAATTAGATAAATGGAAAATTAATAATTTAATTATTTTAGTCAATCCAATCAAGTTTATTCAGTCATTGTATGGAAAAATGTACTTTAAAATATTTAAAAATTATAATTATAAATACGTCCTACTTTTGAAGTGATTTTAACTAGGAGCATGGAGTGGCTGCATTAATTCTGTTTTGCTGTTAATTTTGTCTGAATTAATGGTCAGCATTACCGCATATCCAAAATGACAACATTCACCATCTGCCTGGTGCTCCTACCTAATGCTACAGGGAGAAGACGACTCTTCTCAAAAGGTATTTAAAACCCCAAACTGAATTATAGTGTATCCCTCATTCTTCTAGGCTAAAAGACTTGTTTGTTTTTTTTTTTTTCTCGTATGAAAATATACAGAAGACACAACCTCTGTAGCTGCTGAAGCAAACTTGAAGCCTAGTGCAGAGCCCCGTAGCAATGGTCTCCACTGTGACCAGATCCTAATCCAATGTGTGCTGTGCACCCAAATTTGGCTGATGCTGGTGTTGGACTGTCCTCCTCTCCCATCTCTTTGGGAATGTAACTCCACAACCCCAGTGTTTCACAACATAGCTTTTGCTGTTAATAATATTGTGGAGCAAACAGGACAGACGCCTGCTTTCGAGATGTTTGGGCACATCTTGAGAATGTGTCAGGTAAATGAGGCTGTTTATGAGAGATCTGTTATAGCCAGTTCAATGGTAGGTAATTTAAGACTGTGTTTTAGACTAAGGGTAAGGACTCTCATGTAATGGGTTAATACATACATGACCTTTAGCACATCCTGACCTTCCTCAGCCTGAGATAATGTTCCATAACAAATTTATTGTGTCGGGGAGATGATTTGTCAGCCAGCAGAAGTAACTGGTAAGAACAAAAGGGACTGAGACAAGTCTGCCAGTTGGGAATGCTCTTTTATTTATTCTCTCCATCTAGTTTGTAATTTTTTATATGCGATTTGTGAATTCCCACCTATCCTGTGACTGAGCACTAATGGATACTTCTTGCTTTGCCCATCTTCTGCCAGGTCTTGTAGTTTGTCAACGGTTGTCCCTTTACACTACGAGCTGACAAGAGCACAGAGCCTTGTCTGCTTGGCTCTGACCGGCTGCTGCTCAACAGCAGCTATATTTACAATGCACTGTAGGTTAATAGGTAATAATTCATCCATAAAACAAATTCTCCCTGCTCAGAAGGCTGGCAAGCAATATGCAGCTTCAGAGATTTTTTTACACAAGAAATTCTTCATAAATGAAGATTTGTATATCCATTCTGGTCATAAACTCTGTGGAAAGCAGGGTGAGAGTATTTGAGGTTTTAAGTCACTTTATTGCACCGTGTTTATTATCTCTGTGTTAAGGCATCTAACAAGGAAAAGCTTTTTACAACCAATCCCTTGTATGTTTTTAAAAAGAATTGGGGCTTTTATCAGAGCAGGGAAGATACCAAAAAGAATAATTTCTAGTTATTGTTTACTTGATTAAAAAGTGGCATTGTCAATGGTTATATTTCCTTTTCTCAATTGCTTTGTGAATATTTATAGAACTCACCTTTTATGTGTTATCTAAATGTATTAGAAATTTTACAGAAAATGACCTTGGAAGAAGTGGACTCAGTTGCTTTAGGACTTGCAACTGTCCATGGAAGCAGAAACTATGAAACACAAGCATGTTGATGTGTCCTTGTGTGTTCGATGAAACTACCTCACTAAGCTGCACTGGTCTTTTGAATATGAAAATTTGCAACTGATTAGCCACAGATAATCTGCAGTACTAATACAGCAAACACAATCATCAGCAAGAAAAGTGGTAGAGCAAGCAATGGTGAAGTTTTTGAGTGTTCTACTGTTTTCTTTTATTTCCCTTCCTTTTTCACTTACTGCATTTTCTCTTCTCTTGGTAAAATTGGAAAAAAAAACTTGTAAAAGAGAAGGAGAAGCCTATGAAATACTAATTGCTGATACAGTATCTATTGCTTTTGGAAGTCAAATCAGCTTAGCATTTTTACATATGATCATTGAGATTTTTTTTTTTTTTAAAGGACTTAAGAATACTCAGTTATAAATATTCCACCATTTACTAGTATTTTTTTTTTTTTCATTTTTTCTCTGTGGGATCTAGATCCTCATGGTCATATCAACTGCTACAAACACCTCACTTTTACACAGCTATTTGCATAGCATTTGAAACATTGTGGATATGACATAGAATGAATTACCTGTCTTAATTCTCTTGCAAAAGACAATGTTATTAGTTTAAGGATCAAGTTCACCTATACATTTATTAAATTAACTCTGAAATTATGTGCCTGCAAATATAGTGCTGCTCTTACTGAGTACTACTGCTACTGAGCACATTAATAAATTATTGCCATCTCCTAGGATTAGAATAAAATATTTTAAAATGAAATCCAGAGATGCAATTAAATTAACGGACTCAAGGAGAAATATAAAACTATAGGATGTAACTGTAAAAGGCTATCTCATGCTTGCGTGAGCCTTTTGAGTATCAGATGGATTTCCATTTTCAAGGGATCTGAGTTCTTTCAGATCCCACATTGACATTAAGGGCAGGATACCATGAAAGTAATGTTTAATGTTAAACTACACATACACTCCAAAGCTAAGAGAAGATTCTCATTTTTGGACAAGCATTTAAAGCTCAGAGAGCTCACCCCTATTTTTCAGTCCATTCTTCTCTCCTAGTCCCATTTTATGAAGTTCACCTGCTGATTCCCTTTTTCCAGAGTCCTCAGGGAAGCGTTAGAAGTGACTTTGAGAGTTGCTGTGAAGTGGTATGAATAATTCTTATTCCTGGAATTATTTTTTTTATAACATAGAGCCTTTGGGAACAACTGACTGAAAATAAGTCTGATGGGGTTATATGGTATTGTTGTATTTAGATTCAGGTGTTCAGACAGACAAGCACAGGAACCTTCTTGAGGAACAGTACTACTGGGAGTCCTCAGATATTCCCTTGAAAACCTGGATTTTTGCTGTTGCTTGCAGTAGCAATAGTTTTTGCACTATGGATATGGGCCCAAATAAAGGGGAACAAATAATGGTTTATATTTTTATTTTCATTGGTACAAGTCCACATGTCAAATTGGTCTCATGTCTGCTGTTTATGTTTCCTTATGGTAGTGTCTTCCTAACAAATTCGTCTCATAATGGTGTTGATTGTCTTTCGGTCTAATGTTGTGCTATTGTTCCTGAAGAATAGGAAGAATCCTTACAAGCTCTTTATTCCTTAAATAGTTTTTCAGTGCACTTTGAAATATTTCGGTGTGTTATAGGAGTGATCATACATGAAGTATCCACAAAGTAAATCAGCCACAGTGGTTCAATACCATTTTAATTGAATTGTCTATGTATTTAAATTGAAATAGTCAGTCACAGAGGTATATTTGCCCAGGAAGCCTAGCTTACAAACCCAATTTGTTCTGTATCTAACAGAAAGAGACCTGCATAAAATTACAGAGCCACGTATTAGATGTGCACCCTTCCTTCAGCAGACTGTCCCTTTAAATTGGTCTCAGAGAAAGAACAGCACATTTATAATTTAGCTTGTCCTGAAGGAGAACTCTTCTCCGTGGGAGGATCCTCTTTAATTACAACTTCACAGTAATAAGATGAGAAATGAGCAAGCAAGAAAGTACTGCTGGAATGAGACATGATAAATCAGTTTGTCCAGGAAGCACGTTTATACCAGATCTATCACCACATTCAGCACTGTGCTATCTTTCTTATTTCAATAAGGAAATCTCATGAAGAAATTTTAATTGCATACTATTAGGTGAAAGTCAATGTCCCATAATGAGCAAAGTGAAACCTGCATTTTTTCTTCTTTTATCTTCATGCTTTGAGTTCCCAAGGATTAACACAAAATGATTTGCCCTTAAATTGCACCTTTTTTTTTTTTTCCTTTTTTTTCATTTGTCTGAAGGATGTAGATTTTAGGTAATTTAAAAGGCACCAAGCTTTTGCTGTATGCTTCGTGCCTGCAAGCTGAGAGTCAGAGGGGAAAAAAATTCCAATTTTCAAAGTCTCCTATTGTTAAGGGTGACTGAATGGCAGCCAGCAATTATATGATTTCAATGTAATTCATTCAGTAGGGAAGAGGTTGGTTCATAGATGCCTGGCTTAAAAGATTGGCATTGCTGTGTGATTAATTTCCAAACTTTGGAGATATTTTCAACAGCATACAATGGAAGCATGTGACAGTGACATTTTCTGGATTTGTGCTAGGATTGCTTTATAGTTGAAGTGCTACACTTGTGGGGATCACATTATCACTGGAGTTTCATTTTTCATAGGGCAAGTGTACATTTGTGTGCGTAAATATATAATATATATAAAATATATATACATGCCTCTGCAAGTACATGTGTGCATATACACACACGAGAGCACACCAGCATGTGGTGTGTGGAAGCGTACAGGGAGACTTTGCTGTGCAGATCCCTTTCTGCTGTGCTTGCACTTGCCTTTTTCATGTAGAGGTTCATGAGTTACTTTTTTCCCTTTTCACATAGAAAAGGTAATAATAAGATTAATTCTTGAAAGAGTTGTAATTTAATGCTTGATTTAGGATATTTAAGCAAAAAAAAAAGTATTTGTTTTTTGAGTGAATTAAATTTGTGGATTATAATTAGAGGCAAAAAACTGCTGTAATAGGCAACTGGGAAGCACCTTCTCTACAACAGCTCTTTTTTTTTTTGGACTGTTGCTTGTTATGGTCGATGGATTCCCTAATTACTTACATTTAAAGCTGTGCCAAATCTTCATCATCAGCTCTCAAACCACATGAAGCTTACCTGCACAAAAAAAGAGCCAAAATAAATCAGAAATGAAAACAGAATGCTTTTGACTTCTCACCAGAGGAAAGATGCACTGCATTTCTACCTCCAAGGACCAAGAAATTGAGGTCTACACTCTCAAAAATTTAAATTAAAAAAATAATACATGTAATTTTTGTCTCCCTTAACATATTTTACTAGTTTTGAACCTATAGGTTTCATATTGCAACTTTTTCACATAACTGTAGCAACCAGGATCATCCTTTAAAAATACAGGCTATCATTTTTGCTGTATTTGCATGACTCTGGGAAGCCAGCTTGAAGAAGGATGTTATACTGAGAGGGAAGTCTGACGTTAAGCTGGCAGTGCTGAGTGGAGTTGATTTTAGCTGGAGATTTTCTGATAATTTTTGTCAGAAAGAGCAGATTGGCTATTGCTTTTGCTGAAAAACTCACACCAGTTTTGTAAGAAAAGCTTCTTGAGGTAAAGATCCCAGGGTCAGGTCCATATTCTTCGGGTTTCATGAAACTCTGTGAAAGTTTTAGAGTTTAGAAATATTTTTGAAGTTGTGGCAGAGAAATACACCTCTCTTGATATAGATGGTTCCCTCCTGAAACCCAACTTGAACTTCAGACCAGTATAAATATCCTGGGGAATGGAATAAGCGGAAGGGAAAGGAGTAAAAAGGAAAGAAATTAAACAAATGCTTTTAATATTTCTCTTGTGGGAAAGATTGTTGAGTGCTTGCAGGTTTTGGGTGTTTAAACTCTATCTAGCACAAGTCTGATGGTCTGTACTGCTAGCTTGTAAGGGGAAAAAATTAAAACTTGGAAAAAGAAAAAATCCTAGTCAGCACATTTTCACCAAAATCTGAAAAATAGACATTACGGTGTCAAGAGATGTGCTCTGCCCAAATGCCCAAATTGTGTGATGATCATAAGTCCTGGGATGAATTCACCTGGGGCAAGGTAGCCTTCTATTTCTTACCTGGTTTTGACTTGTGATGAGGGGTGAGGAGTTGCCCCTCTAGTTTGTGTATGGCATCTCTCCTCCTTCAATCTCATACAGCATCCTCATGGATGCAACCCATATAGGTTGCTTGTTTAGTTAAAGTACGCAGGACCTCCCCAAGGGGTGGTGTCATCTCAATTCATCTGGGTCTCACTGCATTTTCAGAGTAACCTTCTCCTCTGGACGATGTCTTTAGGAGGCCAAAATATTATAGGGCTAGAGATTGCTTTTGGCATTTCAGTAAACCAGGGTCGTCTTTTGAGTGAACTCAGCATCACTGTGGGAAAGTGCCAGGGAATGTGAAACAGCCGGGAGCCAGTGTTATGAAGTGATAAAAGCTGTTAAAAATGTCAGATTGCCTGTCTGGTCCTTGTGGCTGCAGGCAGCGGAGCACAGGGGAGGGGATGGAAAGGTGGGGATGGGGAGTAACACACAGGTTGTGTTTCCCTCCCTGGGTGAAAGGTGGGTTTGTATGATGCATGCACACCATGTGAGGGAAATTCTCCTCTCAGTATGAAATAATTGTCTATTTGTTCTGCTTGCCGAGCTCCCATTAATGCAGGTGGGACTTGTGGAAGGAGTTCTGAATGGAAAGCCAAGAGCAACTGTGATTCAGAGATGAGCAATTTGCCCCATAACGTGAAGGTAGTTCTATGAGCTGTTTATCAAGTTACTCTACTTTGAAATCGAAGCTCTTCAAAAATGACCCAGTTGTACAGTCATCTAGCCTCACTGTATCACACAAACACCACCAATTTGCGTTTTTTTTTGCACACCTTCTGGGTTGTTAGGAATACAGGACCACAAAGGGCTTACATTGTAAGTCCAGACCACTGATATCAGAAGAAATGAAATTTTATAATACCATTCATAGAACATAATTCCCTTTTCATAGCTGTTTCATTTCAGTAATTTCCAAGGAATTCCAATGTTCAGCAATAGCTATTTCAAAATAAATTCAATTTTTACAAACATATACTCAAAATAGACTCATAATATAAAATAAGTGGTGGCAAATGTCTGTGATTTGTCTCCTGTAGGGAAGAAAGGGGTAGATAACAGGCTTTCCATAATTTTCTGTAAAAACAAACAGATTACCACCTTCTCCCATTGTATGAACTCTGGCAAATAATGGCTAATTGCCAATGGTATCAGGTATTTATGCAAGATTTCATGCTAGATTCGGTGTGTGTTCAAGTATTAATACACAGAAAGTGCAAATTTTGTGGTTTGTTTTTTTTTTTTTATTTTCTAGAAATGAATTCACAAAATAGTGTATGTACAAGTTGAGACAAGCAACTAAAACTGGTCTTATAATGACAGAAAGTAGGCTTTTACTTTACAGTTGCTATCATGAAGAAAGGGAGAGAAAAATTCTGAAACTACCTGTTCTCTAAGAAGGGAATGGAATAAGGATGTTGGAGGAGTGAGGTTGGATGATGTGTCAAAGGAGAAACAAAAAGGAAAGATGATTGGTGACAACTCATCTCCAGCATATGTGATTAATGGAGGAATTTTATTGGATCTTCATGTATGAAACACATGGAACATACAGGTCTAAACTCAAGCAACTGTGGCATGTTACTAATCAGGAAAGGAGAGAACTTATTTGGAATGATTCCTGACAAAAGGAGAAATGTGCCAAGCAATTATTACATGATATTTAATGTACTTATTTATGTTGCAGTGGTGCAAATGGAGAATTTTTATTTAAAAAGAATGAGGCTGTTGGAAGTTGGTGCTATGTGGTGGCTGTTGAGAGGCCTTGATGTCGCAGGCTGTGAAGACGTCTGGCCCCAGTCCAGTTCCTGCTCTGTGCCACCAGCTGAAAAGAGCTGTCTCTGCCATGCCACCACCTATTTCCAGAGTGTCACAGGGATGCAAAGCTCCGTGAGGCTCTGGCTGCCTCTCTCACTGTCTCTCTGGTTCAAAGAACATCCTAATCCAGTTACAGAACAAAAAGGGGACTTGTGCTCGCTGTAGCCGTGTTTTCAAATGCACTGTTGAGCAGGGCTGACACTGCTGGGTTAAGAGAGCTTGCTAGAGAATTGCCAGGATGTATGGTTTGGATTGGCACAGCTGCTTGGGGGAAAACCTCCCTTTGCAAGATATACGGGGGTTTTATTGGCTTGCAAAACTGCCTAAATAACTAAGTACCCCTACGATCCACTGTAATGCTTTAACTCTACTAAGGCTGCTTCTTAGCTATTTTTATCTATAAAAAAGTAACCGAAAGTTAAAACTCTTTATGTGGGCAAGAACTGTTTCAAGTATTTCTTGCTTTTCCTACTTTTAGGAAATATGCCTCTTAATGTAGATATCTTTTACTTAATTTATTCAACAAAAAGAGAGAAGTGCAGGTGAGCAGTACATACACCAGCCACCACACTCATACAGAGTTGCTTACATTTTGCCGTGTCTCAATAAGTGACTTTCCCTTAAGACTTACTGTTCCACTGCTTTCTCTATTTTATAAGTTTTGAATTAGTTAAAATTACTGCTGATTTGAATGCGTAATCCTTCTGATGTACTGTCTCTGAAATCTGCCATAAGCCTGTGCAATCAGCAAAACTCTTTTCCAGAAAGAAGTTAATTTTGTCTTCTTGCAGCAATATTGAAAAAAATCACTGCAATGTGATACTAGGGTTCAAACCTCATGCTGAACATATTTAATGCATATATGTAAGATAGAAGGTCTTGTGTTTTAAAACCACGTGTATTAGTTGCACGTAACTGGGAGCATCTGCTGAGTGCAGGAGGTGCTTTACCCGGTTTGCAGGTGTAACAATTGGTATGGTCTGTGAACTAGTAATTAGATTATCATGGAGCAACTTTGTTCATACATTTTCAAAGCAATGTCATCAAATTCCTGCAACTACTGTACTTTCAATGTGCTTTGAAGGACTTGATTACGTGAAATAACATGGGTAGACATTTTTTTTTTCCCTGAAAGGGTCGTTTCAGGATCAAAAACGTGACAACTATGAAATCCTTTAGAATCAAAACCTTTCCTTTCCCCAGATTCAGAGCTGTTATGATTTTCTGCAGAATCTGTTGACTTGCTGGAGTACAACAAGGCACTAGCAAATAATAGACCTGAATTCTGTAGTCAAAGACATCCAATCCTGGCTGCAAGAGGTAACATAAAAAACCAAATAGTTAAAATATCTGATTTTACTGGTGGAAAACGGTCTTTAACAAAAGCTAAAGAATTAATTCAAGTCTTGATCTTGGTGGGATCTGCAAGTGTGAGCCAACCTCTCCAAGGTGGAAGGAGGTTGCCTCCCTGAAGATTTCTTGACTCAGCAACCCATCCACACACCTTGTATACCCACTTTCTCAGCCCAGTGACCCACTGAATGCAGTGATGAAAACTTGGTGTTATTTGACCTTTTCATCTGATTAAAATTCTTGATACCAAGCTTAGCTGAGTTTGGATACCACCACGGCATTTTGAATTCAGGTTGACTATATAATATCAATTAAAATGACAGTGACAGGACTTTTCTTGTACTATTTAATACAAGCTGTAAGACATAGAGGGGCTTGGTGGTTTCTTTGTGGCTCGTTTCTTTCCTCGTCTCTGTATTTTCAACTGAGGGGACACGGTCCCCTGCCAGTAGATGCAGGCTATTTAAATGCTCCATTGGAGAGGGATTAAAGTTTATGCAAGGTCACTGGGGATGTGATAATTATAATCACAGGTTTTTGGCTCCACAATGACAGCCATTTGTTATTTTCGCTCGAGTAATTCCTGCAGCTTGGAGCTGTTGACAAGCGTGCACTGATTTACTGGCCCCCCCAGGTCCCAAGGCAGTGTCCGCTCTGAAGTCTGACACCCCTGCCTGGCTCCTGCTGCTTTCAGTATCTTTTCTGCTGCGAGCTGCAATACCGACTGAAAATTGGAGAAAAATATTGTGTTAGTTTATAATGGGATCAGAGAGAGAGAGAGACATAGGGTTGCTGAGTTTGTTACTACTCTGCAGCTTCCCCGCTCCCCTTCCATGGCTGAGCATTTGTTTCTGTGTTGTGAGAGGATTAGTAAACTACTGATGTGATTTACAATGTAAGACCACTGGAGTATTTTTGCGGTGGAGAGGCCGTGAGAGCTTGGGTACAAAGACCAAGAGAGAAAACAAATCCATTCTTTTGAGAAGCAGATCTCCCTTCTGTCTATTCAGCCGCCTCGTCTCCCTTTCCCTTTCTTTTTGATTTATGTTGCCTTATTTTGTTTGTTTTTGCAATCAGAGGTAAGAGCATTTTAATACATATTAAATGGTGATAAATTGAGAATAGCTGATGGGTTAGGGCCGATATGACATTTGTCTTTATGGGTGGAGAGATTGATAACTCATGAGTGGCGTGAAAAAATCAAGCAAAATCACTTAATAGGGAATCTATTTTTTGGAAGCGCATTTTTCTTTTGTGCAGGCACATGACTGCCGTGATAGCTCTTTACATTTTGTTTATTCAGCTTATCTGTTCTTTCCTCAGGACTCCAATTTCCTCAGTCCTTTCCTTCTCTAAAACACCTCAATCTTCCCAATTTGCATTTAATACATTTAATACCTGACCTTTCTCTCTCCCTTGCTGAACCTTCAGCACCAATTGGTTCCTTGTCTAGAGTTCAAACTTTCCTTTGCTCTTTGTAAACACATTCCAAAGTCTTGTCCACCATCTATGTTCTCACTTCTGGGCATAAACCAGATAGGTCTAGGACACTTCCAGATGTGCGCAGAAGAAATGATGGCAGGGGAGCAACTGGGCTAAGCTCAGCATAAAGACTTTATAATTTTCATGAGCTGCCCGAGAACCTTGTCTAACAAGCTGCCCTTGCCCAGGCCTGGCAGTTTTCCCCAGCCTAGCACTGCGTCCCTCCTTCTTCCTGCTCTGGTGAGCTGAATTGGGATTTGTCTTCGTTGTTTCCTTGGCACTATTTAACCCCAGACTTCTTGCTGCTCTTTCTTAGTACCTGCCCATCTGGAGCTTTTTATGAGATCTCCTCCACTTACCTGCGTGGATGCTTGGTACTGCTCAGAGACGATTGATACAAAATATTCATTTCTCATCAGGCACCTCAGATTTCCTGGATCTACCTTGCTCTCTGTTGCTCAGAATTGCATTATCATCTGTCTTTCTTTATGCAAGATATTTCCATGAGTACTGGGACAAAGAAGTACTGGGCATGCATAAGGTCTGGTAGCAACCCTGGTCTGGTCTGATTGCAGATGTGGCATAATTTTGACATCTTTGTTTTCTTGGGGAACTAGGCAAATAGAAGTCTTTTTGACTGTTCCCAAATAACCAGTGTCCTATCTCCAAGTCTCACCATTACTTCCAGCACAAAAGTCTTGCCAGTTTTCTGCTTTCTTTCCAGTAAGTGTTCCTTCTACAGAGCAGCAAATGACTTCCTCATTTCTTATGTGAGGAAATAATTCTTTTCCATCCAGTTGTACCTCTGGACAGCTTCTGACATCACTAATCAATGTTATATTATTCTCACCTCTCTGTCCCCTCTCCAAGACTGTGTCTTCTTACATTTCTAATGGTGAATTTAAGACAGCTTTCTCACATTTCAAACCTCCCTCCCTTGCCATCTCACGGCTTTTTCTTTGCTTCTTCTTTCTAGTATGTCTTGGAGTAACAGGCTGCCCAGGGAAGTGGTTGGGTCTCCACCCCTGGAGGTATTTAGAAGATGTGTAGATGTGGAGTTAAGGGATATGGGTTAGTGGTGGACTTGACAGTGTCAGGTTTATGGTCGGACTCAACGATCTTAAGGGTCTTTTCCAAGATAAATGATTCTGTGATTCTATCATTCTATGAGCATGGACTTTGTATCTTCAACAGAATTTTTCATATTCTGTAATCCTTTAACCATCTGCTCTGTCTGTCTACCAGCCTTGACTGTTTCTGCCTAATGTTACACTATAGTTTCCAAAATTTGAATCTTATACACATGGATTTTCTTCTTCTGGGTATATTATCCCGATATTTTGTAACTCAGGCCATGAGTCTGCTATCAAGGTGAAAAACATTTGATTTACCCTTGAAGTTTAATTTAACATTTTTCTCCCATCTCTAGTTTCACCTCCAGAGCAATGGTAACATTTCCACTTATTTAAATCCTGTTTCAGCAGAGATCCTTATTTGTGTTATTTCTTTCTAAGCTATTGTAATCTTCTGTGTTTATCTCTGCCTGCAAACCTGGCCCCATTTCACTGTGAGCTAATTGAAAGAACTTACAAAGTTAAGTAGACAAAGTTCAGGAAAAAGGAAGATTTGCTGTCTGCTATTTTTCCAGCAAAATTGAGCAAGTTGCCTGGTTTCATTTAGAGCGTCTTTGTCAGAGGCATCAGCAGAACCCATCTGTATATCATGCCCGATCCAAGGCTGAGTGGGAAGTCGTTGGTCTTCCGTGAGTCCTTTTTTTGTTCTCAAATAACACCTAAGATTTTAGGAATTTAAATAAAGAACCTCTTTATAAAAAACAGTATTTACCACTTAAGCAAAACTGTCTTCTCCAATGCTATATTACAATGCATAGGGGTTAATGTTGAGGACAAGGACCTGCCATCGTTATGAAAAGTAACCATATTAAGAACCTTATAATGGTAAAACGTAAGACTGTTACAAACATTGGTGAAGTTATTAGTACTTGTGAATTAGTAGTGTTTTCATCTGGGTAAAAAGAACGACAAAGAAGTGATTTAATAGTACCTGTGCCCATGCTATTTTGTACTGCATAGTGCCTTGCCGTGTTGTTTGTGGGCTGTCGTTTGAAATGCTCTCGGCAGTAGATTGGCCTCCTTTGCTCACTCCGATGAAGCAGCAGAGCTGAGCTCAGCAGGCACTTGCTATTAGCTGCCCATCACCACCGTCAAGAAAACAGAGAGGTTGGAAAGGTTACAGCTCACAAGAAACTTCTCCTCTGGAGATGAGTGCTCAGAAAAGTGTGGAAACAGGAAAGCAGGCTGGGTCTTGGGGGAGCTGCTGGTGTTTGTAAATGGGGGGTTGGAAGGGAGGCTGGAACTCTACCCAAAGGGTAAGAGCTCAAGGCTGGGGACAGTTGGGGAATAGGTGATTAGAAAGTAATGGACCTTTCTCCACTATTTTTTTAGGACCTGTTTCTGGGAAAATGATGTTTGGTCCTATTCTACTTCACTCTCCAGTGCAGCTGTGCTGGCAAAGTGAGTCTGCTGCGAACTCCTTAGTCCTGAGCGATACAGTGCAGATGAACGGTGCTATATAAATGTAAATTTCAATTCATTCCCTTCATTCATTCAACAAGCTATCAACACGACCTTGTCATTTCAATTTTTCACACTTTTTTGTGGGAGTCCTCTGTCTCAGTGAAGTCTCATTTCCTCAGCCCAGTGCCAAAGGTGACCAGGCTGTATTAGAATATAGAGTCAATTTTTTTTTTAAGTGGTCAGACATAACAAGAAGAAGGAGGAAGCCAGTCACAGCCTCAGCCAACCTTTCTCTCTGCTTTGTTAACCAGACTACAGCTGAACAGGTAATGCTGCCATCTCCACCACTGTCCATGTACCAGTATGTGCCCTGTTAGCAATACTTTTCAAGGTTTGGTAAAAGGCACACTTTACCATTGTTTGAGAAAAACACAGAAAAAATATTTACATAGGAAATATTAAGAACCAAGAATACTCAAGGCAGTAAGGGAAATACATTGCAGAAAAATTATCTTTCAAAATCCCCCCTTCCCATTTATTGTCAGAAAAAAAAAGAAACTTTTGCTTTTGCTGTTCTGCCTGGGAATTTTTCTCCCACAGATTTTTTGAATATAGATTTTGCATGTGAAATTGTCTTTGCTTGTGTTTACATGGCCTCTTGCTTAGAGATACCAATTCCTACATGCTAAGGTTAACAACTTCCCAAACAGTTAATACCAACACATTCAAGAAGAACAGGATAAAAAAGGTCCTTCAAGAGCCACACATTGTATTCTGGTAATTTCATGCTTCTACTCAGTCATCTAAGTACAAAAGAGCTGATGCTTCCTCCAGCAGTTAAAACATCATTGTCACTGATATGGGTGTTTCCTGACTGGCCAATATTAAATGACTTTTCCAAGGTTTTTGAGTTTCTTTTTGCCACATCTGGCCTGTTTACACTTTGCCTCTTGACTTACTTCCAAACTGTTCAAGCCACCCTTCTAATGTGGTCCTGGTTTCACATCAAATTCAGTTTGTCTATTTGTCCTTACAAAGGGCAGCCATAATATCATAATGTATCATAATGTACATGTGGGTTGGTCAATTTGCAGCCCCTTGTGAAAGCTACACAATTTTGTCCAGGATGTGCATTATTATCCCAAGAATTCATGGGCAGAGTCCAAACATGGAATTAGATATACTTTATTTTGATCTCTTTTAGCACAATGTCTGCTTTTTAGAATAGAATTTCTCTGCCATGTGTTAGAGACACTTCTCCAGCATCTGAATCCTGAGCCCTGCAAAGTTGAAAATTATCTTCTTATTTATCTTAACCTCTCATGCAATCTCCCTTACAGCCTCTTTCTTTGCCTCCTGTATTAATTTTTTCTTTACAGTCTTTTAACTTCCTTCTGCAATCTTTCTAGTCCTCCTTTCTACCTAATGTTTTATAGCTTGCATATGCCTCTTTCTTAACCTTAATTACTTTTTGCACTTCCTACTCCTAGTGTATTTATTGCTTGATAGCACACATAAGCCTTGGTATATATTCATTTATCTTTGGATATTTCTTATTTGCTTTTGGTTCATTTGGTAGTGTTTCTGTATCTCAGCCAGAAGTCTATGGGGTCAAGGTTCACTCCAACATTAGATGTGTTTCTTGGGGGTTCATGCTGCAGTTGCTTTACAGCATTTTTGGATGCCATACTGATGTTTTCAAATGATACCTTCCATACACGTTTGCTTTGCACAGCCCTGCTGCTTGCCAAGGTACCCAGCCAAATAAGAGTTAAAGACCCTATGACGTGTTGTGGAAAGACTAAGAAAACTCAGTGTCTTGGCTAATACTTTGAAAACAAATTGTTTGAGAGATCACTGCTGCACATGTGAGTTACTGCTAGCTTGTGCGTTTCGGTGCTTTTCATTCCTAGAGCTCTTTGGGATTTAATCAGGACAATTAAACAGTTTGATGGTTGTTTGTTTCGTGGGGGTTTGGCAAAAAAATTTAGTATTTTACTGAGCCCTGTTCAGCAACCCTGTTTAAAAGGCACTAGCCTAGTGGTAAGAGCCTTATATGCTAATCTATCAGGCCAGTTGTTCTTCCTTGTGTTTATTAAAATTAAATGTTGATGATTTAAACAACAGTGTAGATGTTAGGCACATCATAGTTTTATTTGCCAGTACAATAGATTAGTGCTCTACCTTCTTAAACCAACTTTAAACTGATAAACTCTCTGTATTAAATTTTTCAGAGTTGTCTGAGTTTGGAGCTACCCCAGTTTTACTTCACAGTAGATTGTGATAATAGACATGGTGGAGGCCCTGAAGTGGTCTCTTTCTCTGGGTTTTCTGTTATTCACGGGTGTCTCTGAGCTACCAGTGTACTTTGCTTTCCTCCTATGCCAGCAAGCAATATTGCTAAGTTTGATGCTCAAATAGTGAGATTGATATAAAAGGATATTTTTTTTCAAAGTAAATATTACTATATTTTTACTTGTTTTCTGAATAATTCATCTTTGTGCAATTCATTGTCACATCTGTACGGTATCCTTTACCTCTGGATGGAAAGGGCATTATTGGAGAAAGGGTGAGTTAAAGAAAATTGCACCATAAAATAGCCATCCATATCCTGGTCAGATCCATGTCTGACAAAATGGTATGTGATGTTCATGGCAGGTGGATGTTAACTAAGATTTGCTACGCAGTTTTGGGTATGTCTGTTCCAAATTTTATACTGACTTCTATGAGAGAAGAAATATGGATTTAATGTAGCAAAATTAGCACATAGAGAAAGTCAATTGCTACTCCTTTTTATGCTGCTGCTGTTCTCTATCCTTGAAGAAAGCCACAGGAAATCTGATTAATATATTTTTAATTATGTTTTCTTACAGTAAATTACACCAAAACTGCCTCTGATGATGCTACCCATCAATTTAGTGGAAGATAACCCAGGGAAACAAAAATAAAAACTGAGTTGGAAATCTACAGCTGATTTATAAATTGTCTGCTAAAGGCAATTTGCTCTCTTTGTCTGCTGCGCTTACCCAATTGCTGCTGAAACTAATTGCTCTTTTCTGGGCATTCTTTAAAGAAAAAAAAAAAAAAAAAAAGCACCACAAAACAAAATAAACAAAATTGTGTGCCAACATGAAACTGAATTGTAATCAGAATTTCCCGCTAATTATCAGCTTCTTATCGGAGAATCGTGTCCAACACACAAGCGTAATTGCAAATGACAACGCGAATGCTGGCTATGACAGGCACAAGGTGGAACATTTTCGAGCACATAGAGAGCTCTGGCAGTGTCAAGGTCTTTTTCAGGTCAGATCCCTAGCAGCTGATCTAGTTCTGCGCTGAGGGTGATTCAGAGGTTAAGTCTTATACCAAAGGTCTGTTCTGGTCAGACACATAATTGGAATAACAAAGTCAATATATGTTGCTGGTTGTGGGACACAATCTTCATTTGATCTCTCACACGGCAGATTAATTAAGTGTTATCAATTAATGGCCTGGTAAAAGTGAGCACCCTGTTAGTCACTTTTCCAAGTAGTGTCAAGCATATGCAAGCCCTGGGGGGAATGAGAGGGTGGGGGGAATCGCCCCTGATCAGCACAATTTCTTTCCAAGAGCTGGAGGAGGAAAATAACAGGAATATAGATTGCAAAAAGTAAAAAATGAATGATAACAAATGTTCTCGCTCAACATAATAAATTATATGTATATAAATAAATTTCTCTTAATTTAACAAACGTTTTCCATAGGTTGTGTTTTCACAGTGGCTGAGCTTTGAGTGGAACTGTGTTTAAAATCGTTTGAGCAGGCTCTCACCAAATCCCTTTACTCTTGTTATTCTACATAAATATATATCAAAATGCAGCAAGCAACATGCAGGGCTGGGCAATGTGACACCTTGGAGCACCGAGGGACATGGACCTGGAGGAACCGTGCATTGGCCTTCCTTAACCCCACTGTGACTGCTCAGGTGTGCAAGTGCTCGTCGCTGTGAGTAATTGACAGTGGCAATTAATGGGTTTGCAGTGCTTAGGGTGCCCACCAGAGAGAAGTAATGAAGGTGTTTCTAAGATCGGTGGAAAGAATATTTAGAATATTCTTCGTGTGTTGATTGGTTTGGGTTTTTTTTTTAACCTATCTAATAAATTTTTTGTTTCTAAGATTTTAGGACTTGATTTGCAAAAATGAAATTAAGTAAAGTGTATGACATCACCTAATAACTGCTCTGCATTGGTCGGAAAGGTGTTTTGGGCACAAAGCAATGAATCGTGTCCTTCAGCCCACTCAGCAACAAATACCAGAGCTGAAAACCAAGCAGTCCTTGCTGCTCTTCCTTACCAACAGCCTGTTTAAATTTGCAAGTGCACCACCAGCCGCTCTTTCAAGAACTTGCGAACAGGCATTCAGATTGCCTTCAAAAACAAACTGGAGATACATGATTTAGAGAGAATCTGTCTAAAAGGTACTTGTTAACTGTTAGCAATTGCTCTTAGTGTATGTTTTCCTGATAGTAGTAATAAATTTCAGCAGTTTGATTTCTTTCAGTCCATGCACCAAAAAATTGGTAAGAGTTTGCATCCACTTACTCAGAGTATGTGCTGTTACAGGCGTGTCTGAGTGGGCACATAGATAGACTTGGCTTATAATAAAGCTCTCTCTTTTGTGAGGCAAAAAGCAGATACCATTTTCTTTCAAGATGTCACATTGCACACTCATGTTCCAGTTGCAAGGAACCCACATTTAGAGTGAAATTATTCTTTTTGGGAAAAACAGATTTCAGGTCAGACCAGAGCGAAACAGTTTGTTTGTGGCATTTATTTTTTAGTTGCCGGCAGATGGGATGTTCTCCCAGTCATGGCACCTGTGTGATGGTGGGATGAGCAGACAGGCTGCTACGTGGCACGTAGCCTGCAGAGCACTGGGACAAAGAACATTGAGAGTTGAGCCCTGTGCAGCTTCTGCTTCTCTTGCCTTTCAGTAATCACATTTGTTGGTTTTTTGACCAATGGGTGGATTCAATTGTGGTCCAAAACAGGTTTTAGTTACGGGATGATAAAATGAATGTAGAATGCAATTGTTCTTAACATCATTTTTTAGCACCGCATATATCTGTCTTTTTCTGTCCTCTGAATTTTGCCTGTTTCAGTCTCATTAAGTTGCTGTGTTTTTTTCTGTGCATCCTCATGGGTTTTAACTTTGCCTACCCTGGTTCCTGATTTTGCAGATTTTCCAAGATATCATAATTCTCCTCAAAGCCCCCTTTGGATGCCTAAATTTGGATAGTTTCTGGTAGTCTGTATCTTAGATTACAGGCACTTAGCACATTTTGTAGGATCTGGTTACTAAGACCTAATCAGCCACATGCTGAGTGGATTGCATGGACTTTTCACTCCAGGCTCCAAAGAGAACAAGGAAAGTTTGACCTGTGATTCAAATAGATTTTGAGCTAAACCGTCCCTTAGGTTTGGATCTGAGAAATATCTGTTTTCTCTTTTCTTCTCATTCTTTCCCAAATATTTCCTGCTGTTGTCCTTACTGTTCTTGGCTAAGAGGTAAGATTGTAAACCGATATCCCCATGGACAGGCATGGAAATGGTCCCTGCACCCAAAGAGCAGAGACTTGTTGACCCACGGCAGGCCAAGTACAGTTATCCACACTTCTTTACGGGCAAAGAACATATTTTGAGATGATGAAGCCAACAGAGTAAGCATGTGTTAAATTATCAAAGTTAAGGGTTTGGGTTTTTGTCATGGCCTGAAGCCATACGAGTCCTCTCACCAAGTAGTTGCTGTTGTAAGTGATTGATGGCCAAGCAATGGTAGGAGAATGGTTTCATCACAACTTTTTGGTGTTAAGATAGTTCAGGTCTTGCTAAGTTGCTTAGCTCTCCAAACTCACTATAAGCCTTTTGGTCACTGAGTAATGTGCATGCTTCACCATAATTTTCACGATATTTCTTGATAGAACATTGTATAATAAAGTAACTTCTAAAAATGTGTTTGCAAGTTGCAACCACATTTTTTAAGCAAGTAATCTTCCTCAGTTTTGTCTCTGTGATTAAGCATCTGAGTTTATTTCATATATTTTGTTTTATTCAGCTTAATGTAAGCAAAACAAATACTTCCCCAAAACCTCACTTTTAAAACATATTTTGACATATGATTTACTGAAGTTATCTGATGGGTTTCAGAATAACTATATATCTTCTTGCCTTCCTATAATATCATATGTAATAGCTGTGGCTGTCTGTATTTTTCCATGTTGATAAGATGAAGAATATAGCATTTCTGCAGTCTCCATTTGTTATTTGGGACAAAAAGGATAATACCTTTCCTGTAGCATTTGCTGCTTGCCCTGTACTGCTTAGAGCTCACCCCTTTTCCCTGCTGTTTGCTTGTTTCATCGGCCGTATCCACAAGGCAGAATCTGTCAATACCCAGATAATGCTGTCACCTCTGCAAACATGTTTCCTTCCTGACATTTTGGTGTTGATAGAGAGTACAGCTGCAGCATCAGTGCAAACTTCCCTGCCCCATTGCTGCCTGGTTCTCCAGGTGGAAATCAGCTAGGGAGGAGGTGGGTAGAAGTCTTCTGCTTGTTTTATAAAGTGGGGTAAGTTTCAGGTGGATGCATTGCCAGCACTGACAGATCAAAGCTGGACTGGGAAATGTTTGCAGATGGTTGAGGTAAGAAAACTCTGAAGGTCAGCCCTGAGCACCTTATTAGCAATTGCAGAAGACACTGACATTTGCTACTGCTCAGGCCCTGGGAAGGATTTGCAGTTGCTCAGCAAAAAGAATGGTCAGCAGTACCAAAATCCTGCTGTTGGGATATCTTGCAGCGTTTAAATTTATAGTACCATGGTGGGGTTTTTTTTGCCAAGAACTTCTACATATTAGGATATGAAACTTTCCGCCAAGCTTTTCCTAACAACCTTATCTGAGATCCTGAGCTCCAGCTGGAAAAAATGTCATATTTTCCGTACAGTTTGAGTGATGTTTTCTGAAGCGTAGGGAATAGTTGGTGCCTTTGAGTGAAGTCCTTGACCCTTGCTCCAAGCAACTGCTGACTACAGAGCGTGTAATTTCCTCTACTCCAGCCACTTCATGGGTAAGGATGCTCCCAGTGATGTGCTCCTTTGAAAATGGCACAAAACCTACAATAAAGGAAAATTTTTTTAGTGGCATAAGGCAACCTCGCTGTTGTCCATTGTGAGAATATCACAAAAAAGAGGATTTATATGCTGTTTATGCCGGAGATCCATAGCATCTTTAAGATTCTTACTGTATGGCACACCTTCCCTGTTTTCTACTCTGCCACATCACAGTCTTCCCTGCAGATGTTTTTTAGGAAAGCAAAACTCAGTCTTCTTATTTTTGCCCAAAGCAAATGGATTGGCAATGTGCGCAACAGAAGAGTTAATCTCTATGCCAACAGCACAAAGACCTACCCTATCAGAGCAATGCAAACGTTATATACGTAGTATGAAAAGATGGACAAAAGGAGATACAAGGTTTTATGATATGAAGGAGCATCCCCTATTTTCTGTTTACCTGAATTATTTTTGATTGCTTCAGTGAGGTCAGATCTTACTGCCAAATTAGAAACTGAAAGTTTTAATTAATTTTCTACCAAGAAAACTGGATTTTTGACAGGACCTTAAGTCCTTTCAAAAGAAAGCATTAAATATGCCAGGCACAAGTTCTGAAAGTAAATGGTGACTATTTTATTTTTTAAATTTTCCAGTACCTAAAGGAATGTCTAACTGTACTCTGACAAAAGCTTCATTGGTTCAAAGAAGCTCCTTCTACTGCCTGCAGGCATTTATCTCAGTGTGGTGATAGCTGACTGCTTGTCTGGATATGTACGGTTACACTGAGAGGACAGGTTATGAAGAGTCATTTTTCCCCCTAATTAACTGGCACATATTTATGCGGAAAATACTCAACCATCCTAACAGAAAAACAGCCCAAGATCTTATGTTCCTATTTACTCTTGGAAGTACCCTCTATGCTGTGGGTTTCACTGCTGTCATTGCTTCTCTTCTTGCAACAAGTTGCTATTTCATCCAAGAAAGTCTGGGAGAATCTGAACTCTTGATGAATCACTCATAGCCGTGCTTTGCTAGATTGAGGACACTGCATGACTATTGCAAGATGAAAATCTGCAGTGCTGGTTTACCTGTTTGTATAAAACTGTATCCGCTTATCCACCTGAGACCCAGCTAAAGGAAACTCAAACATCACACCACGCAAAAGAAAATACAGAAATACAGCATTTCTGAACTTCAAATACAGTAGTACTCCAAAATGCACTTGTCAGGTTTTGAATTTCTTACAGAATTAATATCTCTATGAACTTCTTGTTGCCTCAGTAAGAGCCACTTTACATCATGTTGTGATGTCCCTTGTCTTCAATTTCATCTCCAGAATTTTGGACAATTCCTAGGCACCTTATAAGGGAATTAAAGCTGACACCTTTTCAGTTTTATGTCTCTCACAGGTTTACTTAAGGCCAAATCTACCAAGTAGACTTTCGTAGAATCGTAGAATAGAATCTTAGAATAGTTTGGGTTGGAATGGCCTTTAAAGATCACCTAGTTCCGATCCCCCTGCCACGAGCAGGGACAACTTCTACTAGACCAGGTCGCTCAAAGCCGCACCCAACCTGACCATGAACACTTCTAGGGATGGGAGATCCATGGCTTCTCTGAGTAACCTGTGCCAGTGCCTCATCACCCTCACAGTGAAGAATTTCTTAGAATCATAGAATGGGTTGGAAGGGATCTTTAAAGGCCATCTAGTCCAACCCCCCTGCAAGGAGCAGGGACATCTCTGACCAGATCAGGTTGCTCAGAGCCCCATCCAACCTGGCCTTGAATGTTTCCAGGGATGGGGCACCCACCACCTCTCTGGGCAACCTGTTCCAGTGTTCCACCACCCTCATTGTAAAAAATTTCTTCCTTATATCTAATCCATTTTAAAGCCATTACCCCTTGTTCAATCTCTACATACCCTTGTCAAAAGTCCCTCTCCAGTTTTCCTGTAGGCCCCCTTTAGGAACCAGAAGGCCACTATAAGGTCTCCCCAGAGCCTTCTTTTCTCCAGGCTAAACAGCCCCAACTCTCTCAGCCTGTCCTCACCGGAGAGGTGCTCCAGCCCTCTGATCATCCTTGTGGCCTCCTCTGGACTTGCTCCAACAAGTCCACGTCCTTCTTATGTTGGGGGCTCCAGAGCTGGACGCAGTACTGCAGGTGAGCTTATAGCTGTGCCCCTCAGAGTGTAAGGTACACAGCCTAGGCAGACCTAACCAAGCCAAAGGAAACCATTACACAAGAAAAACTGAATTTAAGCTTAACAATTATTTGTTAATGGGAATTAAATTTCTGTAAGCTTAAGAAACAAAATTTTTTTGGTATCCTCAAAACTACGTTGGAAATGCAGAGCTTCCAGTGTTTCTGTACTGGGGAAGTGCTCTAAATGTACACAGAACCTGAAGTTGATTTGCTTAAAACTATTGTAAATGCCTTAGTGCACGCTGTTACATAAAGGTAAACCTTGCATATATTGCTTCAGCTTAAATTGATTTCTTTCTGAATTAAGCCAAATTGAAATATGCTAGGTTCAAATTGATTTAAGATTGTCCGCGTGGATTTGCAGTGATGTGACTAAATTGATTTAAGAACCTTCCTTCAGTTAAACAAATGCAACATTTATTGTAGTGGGTTCTAAGTGTCTTGAGATCTGGGGCTAAAATTCGGTTTTCCATTGTATATGCAAAGAATCCCACTTGGCTAGCCACACGAGTAAAAGGAAAGGTTTGCCTTCCAATGGTCTGAAGTCTTCCATACAGACTTCAAAATATGCAAAATATGATTATCAGTGTCCTTGTGACACCTTTGTATATTTTGTATTCTGATTAGAGAAACACAGCATGGTATGAGTAACTGAAAAAAGAGAAAATTTAATGTTAGGTCTTTGAATGCTGCACCTTTTAATTGATGATCAAGTGACAATGATCAAATATAACAGAGAAGATGCAAAACTAAAGTAAATGTAGATGTGGTCAGACTAATGGTACTAACTACCTCTTTAATTATGTATTCTGAATACACACAGGTCATTTAAGTTTCTTTTACGTTGTTGTACTGTAAGGGGAGATGCACCCAGTTTAATTGTGTCCCATTGATTTTTTTAGCTTTTGTGAAATAAGCCTTGTTTGGCATAATGAAACTTTTGTTTTCTTCAGCTCTTCTATATTGTCTCTTTAAAAAAAATCACCATTTGCTCCTCTGAACTGAGCAAAAATCTTTCCTTAAAAATGAGGAAAGCACAATGCCCTCTATTTCTGGAATCATTAGAATTGACTTTTAGACAATCAATGTGTTAAATGATGTAATTATCCAATGGTTCTTTCCCCATTTAAACCAGTTTGAAAGTTAAAGGTTTGTTTTAGATCAATTCCAACCACTTTGTGTGCAAATTACACAACTGCCTTTTCCTTAACTTATCTCACAAATCCAATTCAATAGAGGCATGTCCATGTAAAATGGGTCTCTGATAATGAGTAATTCTGAGTGGGAATACCAACTTGTCTAAAGATGGGGAAAAACCCTGACTCCAAAATATAATATATTTAAGACAGAACCAAGTTAGACAGAAGTTACCGGCAACAACCCCATTGATTCAGGAGTTTTCCTTTGTAGGTGTAGGATGTGGAACTTCGTTGGGATGGTCTCAGGGTCCAGAGCAGACTCTGTAGTGTAGACCCAGCATCTGCTGTTGACTCCTACCTATGATGAGATAAACGTCACCTTCAGGGTCCATAACCTCCTTGACAGAAGCTCACTGCTCTTGTCAGAGAGTTGCTCGGGACATGGCACAGCTGCCTCCAAGTGTTGGTGCCATTTCAGGCATCCTCAGCGAAGCCATAAGTGGCTGCCAGCTATGTTGCCAGACCCATGAGAAGCATCGGGAGGGCATGTGGGACTCGTGAAATAACACTGGATGCCTGTGTTTTGGCAACATAAAGCGAACCCTTGCTGCTGAGGGCCCTGGCTGTTCTGCTGCAGCATCTCAGGTGTGAGGTGCTAGGCTGCTGCTGCAGAAAGAATGCAGGAACCTCTGAAGGAGGCCACCATCAGAAGTGAACTTGGTGATGCCAAACAAGTTCATAAGAAATGTATCTAGGCCAGCTGTCCTGGCTTGAGGAGGTCTCAAACTAGTCTAGGCTGCTAGTCTGCAAGTGATAACAGGCCTGTTGCACGGTGAAAGCCCACATTTCATGGTGGGCTTACATGTGCACACATGCAGAGACTTTAGTGCAGTGCAGTGCTTGGTCTGAAGAGAGAATTTGGCCCCATCTTAATACCTAAGACAACGCAGGGATCTGCGTGCCTCAGATTGCTTTAGATGATGGGAAGCTGTCAGTTGATTAGACAGTAAGGGCTTGGTGTAAATGAGGAAAAAAATACTTCCGAGGTAAAAAATCTGAAAAAAAAAAGGATGTTTTTATTTATTTAGATTGAATTGTTGAAACATGAATTACCAGTTATCTAGAATGTATCTATTGACCAAGGGGAACAAAATTCACATTGTGTTAGATGCATAGTCAAGCATACATATAGAAGTAAATTATGTGGAAACAAAGATTTTCATAGCTTCATTAGCATAGACTAGGAGCGGCTCAGGCCTGCAGAATATTCTACCGACTTGGCTTCACAGAGTTGTGTATAAAATTGGAACCCTGCCTACCAGGGACATCTTATAGAGCTATGTCTGAGCTGTTTGTTGTGTACTGAAAACATACATCCTTTGTGAATCTCAACTTTTGTATTTCTTCTTTGGCTTTATTGTACACTTAGTGCATAATCCTAAAGTTGCAATAATATCCTGCCCCACTTTAATAGATATATTAATTATATTTCTCTCCCTTAATGGGCTCACTTTATGGTTTGGGGATACAAAAGTAAATTTTAAAATCAATTATACAATTACATATGTAGTAATAACAGAGCACAGAGCTAATCGCCTTTGGGTCAGGACTATAACCTTCTCATAATGCGGGTTTCATTAGGGTAAAGTCTATTATTGCAAAGAATTACAGAAATAATGGGAGTGGGTGTATTCAGCAAGAAATAACAAATGAGGGTCTTTCCTAGATAAGAGAAGCTGTTTGCTGGCTGCAGTGTGATAGCAGGCCCCTATAGTGTATGTAAATTGATAGGGTCAACTTCGCTTGGTGTATGCAATGCACAGTGTACAAGAATTAATTTCCGTATCATTCTGGAGAATGGCAGGAGGAGGGCTTCCAATTATCACTCATCATTGGATACAACCGAGCTGAACTGCAGAGCCAAGTGTATGAAAAAGACCGCTAGGAGACATGTGAAATGGGCTAAACACTCATAGTATAGAACACTTCAGCCATTATGCGCTTAATGTTTTCTGTTATCTATGTGGTTTGTAGCAGAAAAGATAGTTGCCTTTGTGCATTGTCTGAGGTGTGCCTTTGAAGAATGTGCTTTCCAATATTATCTGTAAAAAAAATTTGCACATCACTTGCCAATATTCACCATTTTTGTATGTGAACTTGGGTTTAATACAGCCAGTAAGATAAATTTTACACCTTTTTTTTTTTCACAGTGAGAGGATTATCTCTATGCCAGGTAAAAGATATGCTCTTCAAAAGCACCCAAACATCAAAACCTCAAATCTGTAGTTCTAAATATGGGAGGTGGTTCTTCACATATCTTTGAGATTCTGGAAACATAAAGTTAATTCAGAGTTAATGATCTTGCATATCATAGAGGGTTGGACCATTTTACACTCAGCAGTTTGCTCAGCTCCCTACCCACTCAAGGTTCTTGTAACCATTGGCCTACGCGGTTTCCCTTGAAAGTGAATCACTACCTTCTCCTGGTGTACATAGCCCTGATGTGAATGGAGATGGGAAGGCAAGGGCTCTCCCTTTTCCAGATAAATGGTGGCATTGTAGAAAGCAGGCGAGGAAGGCATGATCTCCTCTACACAGCTTATGACATGCCCCAGCTCCTTACAACATCTGTGTGGGGTTGAGATGCCATGTTTCTGTGTTGGAGTCTCTGTTGGATGAGGGCTACTCAGCCCTATTTACAGCATTGAGTGACTGTTACACATTTCAGAAGCTTCTTAACACAGAGATTACAGCTTGTTGTAAAATGCCATGAGTATAAACAAGGATAAGTTTTATTATGATTTAATAGGGCTTCCTATTAAATTCCTCATCTTACCTTTCTTTGTCCTGATGGAATGTCACTCTTGGTAATTACCTGCAGTATTTGTTAATGCTGCTTCTGGGCAGTGTGTAAGGCATCAATTTGATTTCATACACAAAGTAGTTTCAAAAAAAAATGTCTCTGTGATTCTTAGACAACTTTGAGAGCAGTATACTAAAGTAATGGTTTGAAATAATATTTCTAGGAGTGGATTCACTATCACCTTATAAAACTATTTTCCCCTCTGAGTGTTAATTAATGCGAATAAAAGAGCCTGTATGGAAGGCTTTTTTGCATTTCTGGCAAACTTCCCCTCTTTCTTAAATGATTGAACCCAGTGCTTGACCCTTGGCTGATGCTCCGTCTCTTCCCTTGACCAGTGGCAATGAGCTTCCAGGGCAGGCGTAGGCAACAGAGGCAGGTGAGCAGGCAGTTCACTCCTCCACACAGGTGGAACTGTAGTTTCTTGAAAGGTTTCTCTGAAAGATAAATAAGAAAACCAGATTATTGTTAGTAAAGCTAATTTTGCTTTCAAGATGTCTGATTTCCAATGAGAAAATTCAAAGTGATTTCCAATGAGGACAATATCCTAGATATCTGCATTTCCTTGCAGGCATATGAGTCTTGAGTTTTCCCTCTTGTAGCTGTTAACAGTCTGTTTTTTTTCTTACTGACAGCATCTTTTTATGGTAGGGTTGGAGCTTGGGGTTGAAGTCCTTGGCCAGAGCTGCAGGTACAATGTTATCATCTTGTTGCTCCTGCCCCATGCATTGTGAGCAGTGCCTGACAGCACAAAGGTGAAAACAGAACAGCTCGTTCTGATGGGGAGACCCATAACAACAACAAGATTGAAGATTGCAGGAACATACAGGTTTGTGTAGAATCCCTATTTTCATCCGAAACCAAGCATGAGAAGCTCCCAAATGTGAAACCAGAAGGACACGATCTCATGCTAACTTTACATGATTTCTTAATCTGAATGTTTATGATATTTATTTATTGTACTTATGGTAAGACAGTGACGATAGTTAAATGTATGACCAGAGGGGGTTAGACCGAAAGCCCATCTAGCTAATGTCCCAAGCCTGGTGATGATCACTGTTTGTGTCTAAGGAAGAGGACAAAAGAGGGCAATGACAATGCACTACTGCATTAGAAAACAATGCTACCATCCTATGATCTGACTTAGGGACTTGTTGTGACAGAGGTGATATCTTTGGGCTTAATAGCCTCAACAATTTTTTTTTTCCATAAAATTGCCTAATTTTCCACTATTTTCTGTAAGGTATGATCTTGTGGGATGGTATAAGAAGACTTGGCTCCTGTGGCAAAAGAAAAAAAGTACTTACACATTGCAAAATGTTTGTTTCCTAGGATATATGCACAAAAGGTCAACACAGAGGTCAGACAAGGTGTCTCCCCCTGTGAGCTTCTTCTGAACGCGATCCTTTTAGATGGTGGCTTCAGCAGCAGAGGACAGGGCACGTGTCTGTTGGCCCTGATTTCCGTCCTGTACAGGACGGATTCCTGTACAATGCAGCTAACAAGGTAAGGAGCAAGTATGAATTTTGATTCCTCAGGTGATATATATTTGACTGCCTTATACTGCTTTTCAGAGTGATGGCAAAAAGGCATATCCTCTATTGTGTCATGATCCATCTGCTAAACATCAAGTATCTCATTTGATATGTGGTGCGTTACAGCACCTTGGTGAACTAGGTGAAAGAATGCTCCTAATCTGGCAAACAACTAATCTTGGAAACAACTGAAGTTTTAGAGATGAAATGTGAGTAAAGAAATATTTGAAAAGCAAACCAACTTAAGGACTTAGAAATGTTAAGTTCAGCAAATAAAAGTACCTTTCTATAATGGAGCTTCAGGCTACAGCATCTGTATATAACACTATATTCATACTCATAGCACAGCTGTAATTATATATTTAATTTAGTTTTCTCTCACCGATATATACATGTATTTTGTGAAACTGTGGGTTTTTTGCAACAGATAGACAAGACGGCTGCCATGACAAATTTCGTAGTGAAGCTCAAATTTAGGAAGACATTTAAATCTATACTGAATTCTGAATACATTTTTCTGTCTTGACTGCGGTAAAATTATTCCCACGCATAAAATTATAAATGTACTTAGGTATCTGGTTGAATTTGGGCCTAAGTTGTTAATTTTCCAATTAAATGTTTTAAATTTTCTATATAAGACTATAACAAACAGCAGATATTTGCTCATCTAATGTGATAGATCAAATGAAATTCAGTGATGTGATCCTGGTGGTTCAGAGCAGTACTCTGCAGAGCTTTTTATAAGGCAAAATTTAAGATACACCTGACATTTGCAGGTCTTTTAGCCTGATAACTATCTGAAAATGACTTACTAAAACCACCTTAGATATAAATGCAGCAAAAGTAGCTAAATACACCAGTTTAGAAAGCTTAATATAACTTAATCCTGGCATCTTTTTATAACATCCCTAAAATACTTTGCAACATGGAGTCAAGGTTTTCTTTCTTAAAACCCTATTACGAAGAAAGTTAATTTCACTTTAAAGTCAGAGACCTTACCTACCAGTCCTCTGACAGCCCTATTCAGCTGGGCCCCACTGATATGTTGTAGAGATTTGAAAGTAAAGAATTGCAAGAAGTGCAATTTAATCCCAAAGTCATTACCTAAACGCTGAGATAGGATGGGGATTACCACCAATGTAAATGAGATATGAGACAGCCAATGGATTAGGGGACCCTTTCTTTAGGATGACTTCAGCAAATAGGCTAAGATAAGGAAATCTTTGTAATTACACGGAGCTACACTGGTCAATTCCGACTTTTAAATACTGAGGCACCAGAGAAAAGGAAAAAAACCTACATATGTTATTCTGTGCAATATTAAGTAATTCCTTTCTAATTCTACACAATCAATAGAAGAACATCACGCCAAATGAAAAGATGAGGGCTGCCTACATGTCCTTTTGTGACTGGTATCATTCCATCATTTTTGGTAATATCATTTCCAAATTAAATTTTATGGTCCATTACATACTAGCTCAAACACTTTTCTAATGGAATCTTAAATGGAACTGACTTGCTTTGCGTGGGGTTTGTCTCTCAGTTAAGATGTTATTTAGTTCTAATTATCAGATAATGAACTCAGGAAATTTAATTTTTAATATTTATATGTCAAAAGTCCATTGTACTTTGGTTAAAGGCTTTAAATTAAAAATTAACATGGACAGAATACTAATTGAATATTTTCACTATCTGTAAGAGTGAGAAATGTGTTACACAGTTCCCAGATTAGCTTGTTACACTGCAACTGTTTACTTAAAAACTTAATTTAGTCTTCAGAAATAAATCACAAATAAGGAGATCCAGGAAAATAAACCTGAGAAGCTTCAGGTATAGAAGCTTAAAGTACATCATATCTTTATATGCATTGTCTCAGCTTTGTATCTACAAGGTATCCTTTAGATATATGCGCATACTTCCTGCATATGCAAATGTCTGTACACATACACAGTTTCTGAATCATGCTCATTGTTTTTATGGGTGTTGTCTCCGTTTATACTTTCTCTCTTTGCCCACTTTCACTCCTAATTTCCTTCTAACAAAGAATGTAAACTTGACTGATTTTAAATTATCCTTTCATATTTCAGAGAAAACTGTCTCAGGAAACTAACTGCAGAAATGAGAAAAAGATGTTTCTTTGGATTTAAAAGGTTCAACAGGTGCCTGTCCCATTGTATATGTCCTTAATTTTCCTCTATGATCTTTTTGTTGGTGTCTCGTGGATACTGGGCTGTGCGGGAACTGGAGAAAACTAGATTTGATTCTTTCCCCACTGCTATCTGCTTGGGCAACAGGAGTAAGTCCTGTAAAATGTGAGGCTGAGAAAGTACTGTTTCCATACCTTGCTGTTGTAATAGACCGTGGTGACTGAGCTAAAGCCTCTGCAAACCGTGTATAATGTGTGTGGAGAGCCACCTTCATCAGGACAGACACACACCAGAGAGTATGTAGCCTACGTTCGATGGCAGAAAGCACAGAGACTGAAGGTGAGTGTCGATCTTGCCCACATCAGTGTTTAGGTCTGTTTATTCCCTTTGCTAAAGAAGGACCAATCTGGAATGGACCTTCTCGTATAACTTCAATTGCCTCCCAAGAAAGGGTGTGGGGAGAACAAGCTTAAAAATTTATTTTTATTCAGAGCTGGAGAAGGGACCAACTCCCCTCTCTTTGTGCAGTGGCTTAGCATTTAGGGCATTCACTCAAGGGTGAGAGATTTGGGCTGAAGAGTAGGGTATTTGGGGTCCTATCAAATGAACAGTTTGGGCATATTATCTCAAGACTGTTAAGTTTAATATTGATAAACAGTACTCAGAGCAGAGACCAGACAGCTGAATATTTACATTCGCATGCGTCTTACTCATGTATTGTGTAGTCCCTCTTTGCTGTTTAAAGCTTAAATTCAATCATAGAATCATAGAATCACATGGTTGGATGGGACCTATGATATCATCTAGTCCAACCGTCTTCCCACTACCATTGGTGCCAGAGCTACTAAACCACCACCTCCCTGGGCAGGCCATTCCAGTGCCTGACCACTCTTTGTGAGAAAAAGTTTTTCGTCACGTCCAACCTAAACCTCCTCTGGTACAACTTGTGGCCACGGGTCCTGCTTGTTGCCTGGTAGAAGAGGCCAAACCCCTGCTCATCACAACCTGCCTTCAGGAAGTTATAGAGAGCTATAAGGTCTACCCTGAGCCTCCTCTTCTCCAGACTAAACAATCCCAACTCCCTCAGCCGCTCCTCATAAGACTTGTGCTCCAGACCCCTCACCAGCTTTGCTGCCCTTCTCTGGACACGTTCCAGGGCTTCAATGTCTTTCTTGTAGTGAGGGGCCCAAAACTGAACACAATACTCGAGGTGCGGCCTCACCAGCGCCGAATACAGGGGGATGATTACCTCCCTGCTCCTGCTGGCCACACTATTTCTAATGCAGGCCAGGTTGCCGTTGGCCCTCTTGGCCACCTGGGCACACTGTCGGCTCATGTTCAGCTGAGCATCAACCAACACCCCCAGGTCCATTTCCTCTTCACAGTCCTCCAGCCACTCAGCCCTAAGCCTGTAGCGCTGCTTGGGGTTATTGTGGCCAAAGTGCAGGACCCGACACTTGGCACTTGGCCTTGTTGAACCGAGTTGAGTTGAGTCCTGAGGTGTGTGAGCTCCTGTAACAGCTGGACACACTCAAAAATCTCATGGATCTTCTGGAGAAGACACAAAAATAGGGTGAGAAATCTGTATTGGATCAAATGGGAGAAGAGAGTGTTGAGTAGGGATATTATTACTGATTTCAGCTACCTAATGAGGGTTGTAGAGAAGACAGAGCCAGACCCTTCTCAGACGTGTGCAAAGATGAAAGGCAACAGACACAGGTGGCAGCAAGGAAAATGTCAATTAGATATAAGGTTCACAATGATGGTGATTAAAATCTAGAACAGATTTATTAGAAAGCCTGTAGATTATATGTCCTTGGAGATACTCAGAACTTCCCTGTACAGGGCACTGAACAACCCACTTAAACTTCAGAGCCAGCTCTCCTTTGAGCAAGGAGTTGGACCAGGTGACCTCCAAAGGTTCCTTTCCAAAGTTATTCTGTGGTTCAGTTGTGTCCATCCTAAAAGCTTTCTGAACCTTTTAATTGGTGGGATGTAGACATGTATCAGCAACAAATCATTTAAAAACTCACTTTCAAGAAAACTGGATGTAAATAATGTTTGCCAATGTTATTTACCTAGATCTGTATATCTAAACTGGATCTGGTATTGTGGGTACGACATGATATATGAGTGCAGATGATGTATCACTTTCCTTTAAAGAGACTGTCACTTATGTGTCAATCATGATTAAATTCCCATCTAACCTCTCTGTAGCTCTGATTTACCAAACCAGGCTTGCAAGCTTCTGTCAAAGAAACAAACTCAAACCAAACAATTCTTCTCCACTTCCTTCTCCTCTGACATTATCAACAGGGGAAATCTGCTCAGTCAGATTTTGCTGTCAGATTCTCCAAGTGTGAGCTTACAATTACTCCAGTTTCTTTACTGGAGTTAATTTTGACTCACAGCCCTGGAACTAGGATTTCGCCTGCATGGGCTTTGAAAATTAATTGTTAGTGGAAGAGATAGTTATGCAAAAGGTGCTTTCCTCTGGTTGAATCTGGACTCTATTTGCTAATGTGATCTTGGAGCATGCCAAACTTCAAGCCAAATGTCAGTTCTGAGACCTTCATCCATGTTGTCTCTTTTGGAAGCACGCGTTCAAATAGCCTGCCCTTAGTCTGTGAACACCTTTGCATCTGTTGGTATCGGAGCTTTCTAGGAAGTTCCTCAAGACCCCTGAAAGGGAGGAATCTGTCATCTTTTCTGACATCTTCAATGCTAAAGCAAATAGCATGATTCACAGATAGACATTCGCCTACCCTGCAAGTAAGCGCACCTATGGGGCACCAGGAGCTCTGGACATGAAAGAAGTTATAATCAATAGGCTTGACCTAAAGGGCCGTGGTTTTGATTGGACCAGCAGTTGTATTAGAGAAAGCCTAATATTATTGTTGTCTCATTTTCTGCTTCAGACCCTACAACCTGAATGATTCGCTATCCCTCTTCTGTTAGTAAAAGCAGGAGGCTTGGCAGGAGGGCAAACAAGCCAGAGCAGTGAAACTCTTGGTTTTGCCTGAAGACCACACATACAAACACACTGTGTCCTCACAAGTGTTGGGCTGGGTTTTGTGTGAAGTATACCATATTGGACTATGCATTATCTACTGACAAGGAAGGACAACGCTCTTTAGTAGATTAACTATTATATTCCATATGGAAAACAATGTTCAGGCTTATGTGGAGGTCTTCCAGTACCTAAAGAGGGCTTACAGGAAAGCAGGGAGAAATTCTTTAGCAGGGCCTGTTGTGATAGGACATGGGGTAATGGTTTTAAAATAGATGGAGGTAGATTCAAATTGAACATAAGGAAGAATTTTTTTTTTACAATGAAGTCGTGGAACACTGGAACGTGTTGCTCAGAGAAGTGGTAGATGCCCCATCCCTGGAAACATTCAAGGCCAGGTTGGACAGGGCTCTGAGCAACCTGATCTGGTTGGAGATGTCCCCCCTTGCAGGGGGGTTGGACTAGATGACCTTTAAAGGTCCCTTCCAACCCAAACTATTCTATGATTCTATATACATACAATGCAATAAGGTGGGATCATAACAGGGGTCAAAGAGTACGTTGTCTGCTCAGAAGCTGTCAGCAAAGCAGGAAGACCTTCAGCCCGTGATGAGACAGGCAGTGTTGGAAAGAGTAGTCTGATGAGCCTCTCCCATCAGGACAATATGGTCTTGCACTGGTTACTGGGAAATCATAGTTTGGAGACTGTCTTTGCCAAAACAGTGGCAGCCGCAGAGAGTATGAAGGGATTCTAGCTGTCCAGGCAACAGAACATAACTCATCATAGATCTGCCACCACCTCCAGTGTAGCCTTGGCTCCACAAACATGCCACATGCTTTCCCTTCCTACCAGCCTGTGGTAACGCTCTTAGAAACTTATTCAGAATTTGCAAGGTGTTCTGGAATGGAAGCTGTAGGTAGCTGAAAAAAGCACAGCAATGGGAGGAGCCATGAGGAAATAATTGTAGTGTGTGTTAATTATGTTTAGTTAGCTTGTGCTCACTGCTCAGAAGCACATCACCCTGAAACAATTAATATCTGAAGAATGGAGAAGCATGAAAAAGGCACAACCTCTGCTCCTGAAATCTGCAGTCTGATTCCCTCTCATTCTTCCCCTAAGCAAATTTCTTACATCTAATTTATTTCCAAAGTAAATAAAGAAAATTTCTTGAGACATATGTTACCAGTGGACACATAGTTCACTGTTCTTTAAATTGACTGTATAAGCACACATGGGGGTGTGTGTGTTTCTGATGCAGCTGGTATAATAGAGCTTTCACATTAATTTTTGCTTTTTAATTGAATAATAAATTAATCTGATTAATAAAAACCCTGGGTAGCTCCTGAATGTGAACTAAAGGCAGGCTAAGCATATAAATATAATATCTTTCAAACTAGTAATTTTGCAAAGCTGCTTCTAATTTTTCTTTTCCTATTATTTCCTTAGGACTGTAGTGGTGAGGCTAGAGTGGATTCAAGTTGTTCTTATATGATCTTATACGCCCTTCTCAACAGCTATTTGAATCATTGCCAGCTAGGATATCTTGCAATCATTTTGTGCTATTTCTTAGTCTTTTTTAATATTATATTGTACTCTTCCTGAGCATATCTAATATCACATGACTCAAATGACTAATCTTTAAATAATAACTAGCAAACATCAGATACCTGAATTGAACAATTTAGCTATGTCTGATTTGTTTTTCCCGTCTTCAGGGAGACCTGCTCCTTTTATTCCAGTGCTATTTTCCTATTATTTTAACACATGCACTATCTTGACCCCACAGCGCTTCAACTGAATCTAGGATATGTCCCAAGACCTTGGGAGCAGGACTCAGCTATATTATTTTTTTGGTGAGGTAAATAAGAGACTTTCTTCTTCTCAAAAGCTTAGGCTGGGAGGAGTAATGAGAGATTACAGCAATGAGACAGGGAACCCAAAATACGAACAGGAAAATGGGGATTGATTGGGATTCAATTGAGACCCATACATGGCGTATGCTTTGATCTTTGTCTGTGAGAATACCTATGTGAAACCTTATTTCTTTATTTACTGTTTTAATATAAAGCATTATTGATCCTTTGCACATCAATCTTTTGATCTAGTGTCTCTTAAAACTTCTCCGGTTTGTGGTGTACACTGGAAAACCTGCATCTCTACAAAAGCCCTTCTGTGTGCAGCAAAACACTCCCATCACTGCAAGGCCAAGATATATGATTTAACAAACCAACAAATTATCTTTCCGTTTCTAACTGATTTAAAAACAATTGCCTTACTGTTGCTTCAGAGGAGGGTGGGTCTTCCACGGTCACAAGGTCACTTTGCAAGTTTTAATTGCTGGGTGCTGTTCTGTCCTTTCATGGCTTTCTAAGTGATAAATAGCTCATCGGTTCAAAAGCTAGTCTATATAAACAAGCTTATCTCTGCCCATAGTCTTTAATGAAAAATGAGTTGTGAGTATCATTGTTAATCATGGTAATTGTTAATGTTAAGAGGGCTGGTATTATGAGTTTTCTTATTAGGCTTTCAATTCATTATATAAAATGAACAATCTAGTGGCCATCTATAGCATTCTAATTTTAATTATCTAGTGGCTGCATTTCAGGCCACCCTTTCTTTATTGAGATTAACAAAACCTTCAATGCAATAACCAGTGTCTTTTGATGTAATTGGGTGAAGTTGCTTGAACTGTTTGATATGCAATTGTATCATTAAAGATCAACTCATCATGCTATGATGTGCTTCCTTCTGGGAATCACTTTCTGTTGGTTTTGATGTAGCTCACCTGACTTACGCTGGCAGTTTTACCCACATTTGTTCAGCTCTGTATTAAAAAGACCCCACATTTTACACATGTAAAGTACAGGGCATGTAAGGGAAAAAAGGCAGCAAAAGAAGACTTAGGACTGGTCAAGCCTAGATTCTGTGAAGAAGCTAATGTGTGAAAGACAAAAGTACAGAGAAAAAACAGATTTAAAACCCACATCAAAGCTTCATGCAACTCCTTAGAAAATCAGCGGTAGTGTTTAAAAGAATTATGGACTACAGTATCCAGACAGCAACTCCTAAAAATTCACCACACTTTATGCATGTCTGCTTCAGTTTTGTAGGGTGAGGCACATGTGAATATATCTTCTCTCCATCATTTGAGATACAACTATTCATTACAGCAGCATTGTGCCCATTTATATCAATCAAGAGGGAGAGTGTCTTTGTATAGATCTGTGTGCACCAATGATACAGGCTGAAGTGGCTGGCATCTCCCATTTTCTGTTTTTGTATTTACATTATATATTGTGGCATAATAAAGTTGTACTTATGGAAATGCAAAAGATGCAGAAGGTGACATTCACAGACGTATGAAAGAATAATTTCTTTTATCTTTAAAATAAACAGAAGGTTTCTGACAGTCCCATGTTTCTCCTGGAAAGAGAGTGGAAAGATTAAAAAGGGTTCAGAAAGGAATAGATTATGGAATTTCCCAGAGGGAACTATTATATTTTTAAGAAGTTCTTCCACACAAACACATGGATCTGTTTATCATGGGAGGAAACAGAAAGACCTATGGGAGCTGGACATGACACTGAAAGTGGTGGCACTGAGGCAGTGAGATATTTATGGATGTTCTCAGCATACTTCGCTGATACAAACTGCCAGGAAGGGCTCCCTGATGAGAATATACGTAAAAAGCACTCAATGTTCTAGTACAGGTGAGCTCTTAACTATCTTATCCATTTGTACAGTTTGAGTTATCATTGAATCAGTCATCAGAAGGCTGGTTTGACTTTGATGTTTGCAAAGTGCTGAAAGGTGAATGATATTGTTTGTTCTCGCATCAATATAAGGTGTTTCACTCACAGCTGCAAATTCTTTTATTTCTTGTCTACGTTTAGCCATAAAATACATCAATCCTTTGTTCTCAATGCTGAGTTATTTTCTCTAGGTCATAGAATAAGGAGCCTCAAACCCTGACTATGATCTTTTGGTGTTGTATTTCTTTGTTATCATTTTGTCACAGTAAAAATAATCTTCATTAATTATGAGTGAAATCCAAGCAACGATCCAGGAATTTAAAGATGCTCTGCATTTTGCACCACTCCTTTTCTTGGTGTGTTCAAGGTTTTACCGGCTGCAGGGTAAGTTGAGTCCTATTTGTACTCATGAGGATGTATCTGTGTGTAAGGGTAGCAACGATTGCAATCAGCAAGGCCTTCTTCATCTAATGTTCTCACTCTACACTAGCACTGGAGAAAGTCTAAAGAAGACAGTAGGAATACTCCTGACTTCTTATAGTGCAAGTTAAAACCAACTCTCCTGTTTTTTATGTTGTTGGTAGATGTTCAGTATATCCGTTTAATACTCCCAGTATGACCTCCAGTGAGAAGTTCATTAGCTACATACTGAAACAAGGCCTGACCCCAGGCAGAATTGAAAAAAACCTAGTGTTATGCATCTTCTGTCAGTCCCAGAGCGCTTGTCAAGGTTTTGAGTTAAAGATGGATAGTGTAGTAACTGCACAAGCATTTACAGGAGAGGTCACAAACAGGCCCTGGGTGTTAGACCCTCTGTTACAAAGAGGGGGAAATATTGGCCAGAATGCAGGAGTAGTTGTCCTTCTCTTTTTAAGAAGTGTTATGGAAATCTGTCGACTGTAATACTTATTCTCTCTTGAAACACCTCAGATCTAAATGAACTTACCCATGTATCTCCAAGTATAACTTTTCTGCTGCTTTGCAGGTGCAGATGGAGCTATACATGTAGTTAATTAAACGATGTTGCAGGTAGACCGTATACAGGCCGGCCATATAAAACCTAGCAATTAACTCATGATGTGACCACCACATCCTAGGCATAACCAGCAGTGCATTCTTCTGCCAATTGCTATTGCACAGTTCCTTTTGCAAGGAACTGCACCAACATGGAGTGAATTTGGGTGACAAACAGGATTTTGTCCATGATGACTGTAACACTTTCAGGGCACTCTCTGTGAGAAACTAACAGGATCTGATTCCGGTAAGCTTATTTTATTTTGGGTCAACTGTACCTCTTTCAAAACTGTTCTGTTTCAAGCCTTCAAATATTTTTTTAAAAGGAGATTTAAATTTATAGATGATCATATGGCAATAACTCTTGATCAAGGAAGTCTGTCTTTGCAGGTTTTGTCTTATGTCACTGTCTACCTTTAAGAAGATCAGTTGTGACACACAATTTTAAAGAAATATTAGCCAGACTTCTTGTTCACTATTCTGCTGAATCCACTTCAGTACCAACCCTTTTTCCTCATGTGGTGGTAATGGTGGCTTTCAGCTCTAACTCTTTCTCAGCATTTTGCATCATTTTCCCAGCATGATTTTCTGGTTCTGGTTTTTTTTTTTTTTTGAATGTGCTACAAATGAGGAAAATGAGACCAGCTTTAGTAAATCAGTTGTCTGCACCTATCTCTCTGCTTATTTAAAAGAGATTACTTTTTTTTATGGCATAGAGATGACCTATTTTCACCAGGCAGAAGTCTCAGAAGAGACTGTAGGCATTCCTATTTCAAGGCAAACAACTTGTGAAGAAGAGCATCTCTCATAGAGGACACCCAAACAAAAAGATCTGCAGAATGACCTTCAGAAAAGCTGAAGGTCACAACACTCAGCATGGGAGTGCAAGGCCCATATTACAGGTAACCTCCATACAACTTCTCCCTGAAGTCCTACCTGGGACTTGGTTCATGTACGTGACTTAATAGCTTTTCCAAATCTTTT
>WHYT01017551.1:251866-339366 GCA_009806455.1 Tetrax tetrax
TTTTTTTTATGGCATAGAGATGACCTATTTTCACCAGGCAGAAGTCTCAGAAGAGACTGTAGGCATTCCTATTTCAAGGCAAACAACTTGTGAAGAAGAGCATCTCTCATAGAGGACACCCAAACAAAAAGATCTGCAGAATGACCTTCAGAAAAGCTGAAGGTCACAACACTCAGCATGGGAGTGCAAGGCCCATATTACAGGTAACCTCCATACAACTTCTCCCTGAAGTCCTACCTGGGACTTGGTTCATGTACGTGACTTAATAGCTTTTCCAAATCTTTTGTTAATTTTCTTTATTTTGTAAGAAATTGTTGACAGTCTAACTCATTAGCCATGCGCATACCCACATGTCTAACTCTTCTTGAGTCGTGCTCAACTTCTTGTGTCAAGACAGGAGAAGTTTGTATCAGAAGTGAATCCCTCCCGGCTCTTTGTCCTCTGCCGAAAGCCCTCAGTTATTTGTTACAGTCCTCTGATGGAAAATAAAGTCAAAGCCACATGACCCAGCAGTCTGGTCACACCAAATCTTTGTAGTTCCAGCCTCTAAGTTATAGAATGTGCTGGATAGGTAATAGAATGGAAATGAAGTAATATTTCAATATTTTCATGCTGCCTGCATTACAATTATGATGTTAATTAATTATCTGCCTGGCAGTTAACACCATGCAGAGGCATGGTTGCGGTCGACTTCCTGCTGTTCTGCTAGCAGTGAGTAATTAACCTCTCCTCTTCCCTGGGATTCTCTACAAGATGATCAGCGCGTTGATGATATAATTATTATTAATTCAGTTTCTGTGTTTCGTTGACATTGTTAATTACTTGTCGGTAATCAGCTAATGTTTAATCTTCCTTGCTGGATAGCTTCTTAAAAGGCTGCTTGAAATGGTTCAGAGAGGCTTCCCAGCACATTCTCACTCCTCATTGCATCAAGTGTCGGACAGACCATTATTCAGAATAAATTATTATCTAAATACTACAAAAAGTCTACTGAAGTTGGGGAATTTTTGGATTAAATAAAATTGCTGTTTTCACTGTTGTAAGCGAGAATATGTAAAGCTCTTGTCAATTAATCAGGGAAACAAGTGAGATCCCTTTTGGTGCCAACTTTAAAAATTGATCTTGCTTACAAAATTGTCAATATCATTTAAAGAGCAAAATTTAATTTAGTGCTGTTTTGTGTTTTCAAAGGATTAGTGATTTTCCTGCAAATAACTGTGCATGGCATTTTTACTTTTAGCAAAAGAAAGAAATCTCTTTCCTAGAGTCTTGACCAACTACGGAAGCATACGGGCATTGTGTACTATGTGAAATTTCCTTAACAAAAATAGCTTTCTCACAGATTTTAAAAGTAATGCCAAAAGCTTTTCTTTCTTTCTTTCTTTTTTTTTTCTCTGAAGCATTGCTTAAATGCATATGTCTTAAAGTCACATTAGACCAATTCTGTTTCCCATTGCAATAAATAGAGTGGGAAGTTTGAAAAAATGTTTTCATAAAGTAAAATCGTCAGTGTTGTTTTTTCAGCACATGGTTATATCCACCAAAGTTACTAGTTCATTTTGCTTTAAATTCCTATGTTGGTATTTATCAAAATACCGAAAAGCCACCAGATTATTGGGGTAGAACAGTAAAGAAATAATCAAGTATTATCAAGAAACAAGTATTCAGTGTGCTTTTCTTTTAAGACTGGAACTACCTCTCTCTTTCTAGGTAAAATATATAGCATAAAACCAGAATGATGTGAAGACACCAGAAGTTCTGATCTTCAGTAGAATTGGGCTTTGAGAAAGAACAGCCAAAGGAAGACTTTTAATGAAAAGAAAAAGGTACTTGATAAAGCAGATGATACATTTTTTTTCTGCCTGGTATTGGTGAGGTCTCACTGGTACTATGATACTTGCGTGTGCAGTATTTTGTTTCAAGAAGAGTGCAAGAATACATGGTCCATAAGGAAAGAATGAACTAATTGATGCTTTCAGCCTGAATAAGAGATGGCTGAAACTCTGTTCATGGTAACAGTCTTATATTTGCTAGTCTTCTGCAAAGAAAGGGAGCTCTGTCACAGCTGTCTCTATGAAGGCTAAAATACAAAGAAATACGATAACAGTGCAGCCAGAGACTAGGATTAGATGTTAGGAAAGGCTCCAAGAGTAAGAACAGGCAGAGAAGCAGAGCTAGGAATTGCCAGCTTTTAAATTGGCCCAAACAAAATTGAATCAGATATGTTGAGGAACAGGAATGAGGGAAAGGAAGAAAGAGGAAAGGAGAAACATCGAAGTGAGCAGAAGTTCTAGAAGTAAAAGGAGATGTGTCTCAGATAATGAGGGGACGTGCAGTGGAGAGAGTGCTGGGAAGTGGAGCAGTTGTGAAAGAGAATCCCACAAGAGTAGCAAGAGGAGAGAGCAAGACTGCACTCAAACAAGATAAGAATAAAGCGGCTGTTTGGGAGACCACAAAGAAGAAGGGATTAGAGGAGAAGGAAGACAACTAAATCATATCATAGAATCATGGAATGGTTTGGGTTGGAAGGGATCTTAAAGATCATCCAGTTCCAACCCCCTGCCTTGGGCAGGGACACCTTCCACCAGACCAGGTCACTCAAAGCCCCATCCAGCCTGGCCTTGAACACTTCCAGGGATGGGGCATCCACAGCTTCTCTGGGCAACCCGTGCCAGTGTTCCACCACTCTCACAGTAAATAATTTCTTCTTTGTATCTAATCTAAATCTACCCTCTTCCAGTTTAAAGCCATTACCTCTTGTCTTATCACTGCATTGTCCTTGTCAAAAGTCTTTCCTGTAGGCCTCCTTGAGGTACTGGAAGACCGCTATCAGGTCTTCCCAGAGCCTTCTCTTCTCCAGTCTGAACAGCTCCAACTCTCAGCCTGTCCTCATAGGAGAGGTGCTCCAGCCCTCTGATCATCTTTGTGATCTCCTCTGGACCTTCTTCAACTGGTCCATGTCCTTCTTATGCTGGAGGCTCCAGAGTTGGACGCAGTGCTGCAGGTGGGGTCTCACCAGGACAGAGTAGAGGGGCAGAATCACCTCCCTTGACCTGCTGGCCACTTCTTTTAATGCAGCCTGGGATGTGGCTGGCTTTCTGGGCAACGAGTGCATGTGGCCAGCTTGTGTTGAGCTTTTGCTGACCCATGTTAGTCTTACACAAGCTTAAATGCAAGGCAGGAATAATGACTTGGTTTCAATTGAGCTGGAGTCGCACAGCTTACAGAGGCTGTAAGCAGCTAAATGGGGATCCTTCTGATGCCATCTTAAAATAAAGTCTTAATTGCTTTGCTCTGCAAGAATTTCATGCCAAAATATCTGCTATCTTTTGCCCAAGATTATCCTCAAGTTTTGCTTTGAATCTGGAGTTTGGGAAACTCGGAGCAAAACTCAGTCAATGCCTTTACTTTATACCTTACTTCAAACTGAAACCCTGGACAATGCTTCTGCTTTATGGTAGTGTTTTATTTGGAACCATGGTCAACTAGAAAATGGTATGTGCTTAAACTCATGTTAAACTCAAATTGGAGAATAAGTAATGTCATAAATCTCAGAAAATGCAATAACTTTTATTTCTGGAAGTTTCAGCCTCACTTTTAAACTCAAATACCCAATGGATAAATGTCCACTTCTCCTTTGCAAAGTATGTGGCAAAGCCCAGTCTCACCATGATAACTAGTAACACAGAGTGCTACACCTGAAGGGGAAATGGAACGTTTTTTATTTCCTAAGTTTCACATAAAGGTAATACAAATGAGCATGCAGATTGTGGAATGGTTCATATTTTACGTATTCAAGCTCTGGTAATAGGTGGGAACAATATGAATTGTACTTGTGTACCGAACGCGGTCTAGTCACACAGCCTGCCTTTGATAACACTCCTCATTTTGTAAGCTATATGACATGTCAATTTACTGTTTTCATTTTGGAAACTGAGAATGTTGGATTGAAGCTTCAAGATCAAAACAAAGGTTAAAATAAAAGAACTGTTGATTTCTTTTTTTCCCAAGTGTAAATATTCTCACGTATCAGAGGGTGACACCCTCTATTATCTGGAAATAGGGACTTCTGTTGTACCTTCCTTTCACAGAGGGAGGATGGTTCGGTTGTTATGGTATTTGTCTTGAATGTGGACAGCGTGAGTTTAATTTCTCATACTGCTACAGACTTTGTGTATGACCTTGGGAAAACTGTTCAGACCAAGATCCTCAACAGTACTTAGATGCCTTGTGTTTGCAGGGCTGATGTGATGTGACCAAGCCTGAATCTTGAATGTTTCTGTTTAATGGGCTGTTTGCAAACACCTTTATGCAGGCAAAGCTATTAGGTCATCCACAATCTCTGGACTTCAGCTAGATCTTTGGATATCATTTATTCACTGCTTGCCATGAATGCTGTCTAGTAAGCCAGGTAAGTCCCACAGTGTGTCGGTTTTCTTGTGTGATGACAGATTCCACAGTGAATATTAAATAATTTTTTTTACAAGTATTGTTTTGAGATAAGAGTACAAAAAAGTGGCAATCAGCCATTTTGAGATTAGAATTCTAATCCAAAATGAGTAAAGCCATGTTTACCCAAGAAGTGACAGTCAAAAACATGTGAAAGGAGTTTTGCAGCGTTTCTCCTTGTTCTGGAGGAGGCAGTGCAGAGTGGCACAAGCTGATCAAAAGTGAGAGGCGGCAACTCATCAGGAGCCAATATCTTGTTTTCACCCAGAACAGTGCAAATCTGGCACTGGCCTGAGAAGTGAGGGGCTTTCCTTCAGATCTGCATCAGGCTGTCTGGGAGCAAGAACTTTAACAGCAGTATCATGCAGGAAATTGGAACCAGGTTTGGTTGTTGCACAGAGTTCACATCAGAGATAGTGATGGTCATTCTGAAATTCAGAATGGTCCCTTTCTTCTTATATTCCCAGAGCTTCTCGCTTTTGGGATTTGGCCAAGTAGCTGAAAGAGATCTAGTTTAACTTTACATTCTTTTAAAACTGCTTACTTGCCACCCTGCAATTATAGGAAATTATCAGTGTGCTTAACATGCAAAAGAATAAGATTTGACATTACATTTATTCCTGTGTAGTGAATTCAGGGTCAGTATGAGTTACTGTCAATTGCTGCCTCAGTATATTACTTGAATAACTCGATTCAAAGACCAATAAAATAGATTTCCCACAAACAAGCTCTAGAAATAGTTTTTACAAAATTTGGTTCCTCCTAATTAAACAAAGAACTCTCTGGGAATTTAAAACCCATATCAGCTCATTTACACAACACAATGGCAGATGGTAATAAAAAAACCCTGTCAATAAAAATGTACTGAAGTTTCAGCTGAGAAAAATTGTTTTTTTTTTTAAAAAAAAAATAGTTCTGATATGGTCTGTGTTTTGGTAACACAAGAAGAATCTCCTACCAGTAGGAAATGACAGTTTTCAAAGGTTTTTAAAATGTCTCTTTTTCTAAGTTATAACCTTAGGAATGAGTTAGTGAGAGTCAATCTGTACATTTGACCCTCCATTACTGCAGCTGGAGCCACCTTACCCAGTTTTTCACAGACAGGGTCCCTGTCACTCTCTCTTCAGTCTAGTCTACACTACAAGAAGTTTGCTGGTCCATTCATAGGGGCTTTTACCAGCACAGCTTATGGTACACCCCAGGGGATATATAGTACTCTGTCAACATAGCTGCATCTGCCCTGGGACTTTGGGTACAAAAAAAAAGGAGATTTTTGTTATACTGTTGAAAATTTCTAGTGTAGATTGTCTGGCTCATTTTTGGCAGACCTTTATAATATTATGCTAATGTTTCCTGTAGGAGTATAGTGCCATACCTGCACGGATGTGTAAGAAACTGAAGGTCACACCATGGATGCCTGGCATATACATGAGTTGGATGCAGAATCTTCTCTGAAGCCAAAGGAGTAATGATTAAGTGTGAAAGTCTGTTGACTTCCTTCAGATCATCAGAGGAATTGTTTACTATAGAATTACAGAATCATTATGGTTGGAAAAGACCTCTAAGATCATCAAGTCCAACTGTCAATGCAACACCACCATGCCTACTAAAACATGTTCTGAAGTGCCACGTCTACACTTTTTTAGAACACCTCCAGGGATGATGACTCCACCACTTCCTTGGGCAGCCTATTCCAATGCTTGACCACTCTTTCAGTAAAGAAATTTTTTCCTAATATTCAGTCTACACCTCCTCTGATGCAACTTGAGACCATTTCCTCTCATCCTATCACTAGTTACTTTGGAGAAGAGATGAAGACCCACCTCCCTACAGCCTCCTTTCAGGTAGCTGTAGAGAGTGATAAAGTCTCCCCTCAGCCTCCCCATCTCCAAACTAAACAATCCCTGTTCCCTCAGCTGCTCCTCATAAGACTTATTCTCCAGACCCTTCACCAGCTTCATTGCTCTTCTCTTAGCAACTCAACGTCCTTCTTGTACTGAGGGGCCCAAAACTGAACACGGTATTTGGGGTGTTTCCTTATCAGTGCGAAGTACAGGGGCATGATCACTTCCTTACTCCTGCTGGCCACACTGTTCCTGATGCAAGCCAGGATGCTGTTGGCTGCTTTGGCCACCTGGGCACACTGCTGGCTCACGTTCAGCTGGCTGTTAACCAGCACCCCCAGGTCCCTTTCCGCTGGGCAGCTTTCCAGCCACTCTTCTTCAAGCCTGTAATGTTGCACGGGGTTGTTGTGACTGAAGTGCAGGACCTGGCACTTGGTCTTGTTGAACCTCATGCAGTTGATCTCAGCCCATTGATCCAGGCTGTCCAGATCCCTCTGCAGAGCCTTCCTACCCTCAAGCAGGTTGACACTCTTGCCCACTTTGGTGTCATCTGCAAATTTACTGAGGGAGCACTAGATCCCCTCATCCAGGTGGTTGATAAAGATATTAAACAAGACTGGCTCCAAAACTGACCTCTGGGGAACAAGACTTGTGACCAACCATCAACTGGATTTAACTCCGTTCACCACAACTGGCTTGGCCATCCAGCCAGTTTTTCACCCAGCAAAGAGTACACCTGTCCAAGCCACAACCCACCAGCTTCTCTAGGAGAATGCAATGGGAGACAATGTCAAAGGCTTTACTAAAGTCCAGGTAGATCACGTCCACATTCTATGTTCAAATCAACTGGGCTCAGCTGCTGTTATTTCTCTAGAAGATTGCAAACGCAACTCCTAGAAAGGGTGGAGTTGTGTGTCACTGTAGGTATCTGCTGGCTCTAGAACTGTTATTGGTCTTGATCAAATATTTGAAATTAAGTGTTTGAATCTTGGAGGTAAGGGTGTTTGCAGGGCTGGTAGCTGAAACAACTTTATATGTTGTGTGCATGTTTATATGTGTATGTAAATCAAGACATTTAGGATTGTTGAAATAAGTGTGGGGTAGTATGATACCTACATTAGACAAGAAGAGTTTTTCTAATAGAAAAGCTTAAAACACATCAGTGTGTCATGGAAAATATACTTCTGCTTTGAGCTGCAGGTTGGTCCCTTGATTACAAGTTCTTACGAACAGTTTTTGACAGATGAAACAGAAATAATGTTCAAGGTGGGGACAAGGTCTGGAGGAGGTCTGCTGGGTCACTCACTTCTCTGCTTACATGGGCACACTGGATTGCCCTTGTAATTGATAAAAATTCAGCTGAAACCACTCAGATTTCCTGTTCCCAGCTCCATTACTGAAACTCACCTACTGGAGGCGTATTCCTGGACTTCATCACTTCACTAGTTAGAAAATTTCTTCTAATTTCCAGATAAAAATTATGGTTGATCAGTTTACATCCATCTATTCTGAGCCAGGATAATTTCTGAGCTCAAGCACTTCTCTCCCCTCTGTGGTATGACCCTAAAGAAATTTGCATTACATTATTCTTTTATGATTGCTCTTTCCATTTCTTCAGAGTGATGAAAATTATAAAGTCTTCAGATTTTAATTTTATTTTATTTTGGATCATAAATATTCAGACTGTGATGACTAATGAGCATTAAATGGGGCTTGAGACGTCATATGAGTAATGTAAATACAAACAAGGAGAACAAAAAGCTGTGCCTGCCCCGAACACTTAAAATTTACAAAGAAAATTAAATGGTTGAAGGGAAAAACTACCTCAACCTTGTTAGCTCTGGATACAAAGTATGGGCTTTTATATTTATGGAAGAAGCAGGGAAAAAAATGGAATGTTTCAGCTGAAAAGGTAATAGTTCACCCTTGCTGCCTGTCTCTGTAGTTGTCTGAGTTTAAAGGCACTACAGAAGGACTCCTTTTGAATGAAGATTCGATGGGAAACAACGTAGGGACCATCTTAATCTTTTTCTGTGTCTATCTCGCCTGCACAGTATCAAGAGTGAGGGAAAAGCATGACGTTTTTGGAGCAGAAGCTGATAATGGCTGAGGAAAACCAAGGGATGGTGTTGTAATAGGGAACTAGACATGTTTGGCAAAGGGAGCTAAGTAAAAGAAGTCTTTAAAAAAAGTTGCTGCTGGGCACAATATGAGTGGAAGGAAAAGGGGTAACTAGCATTAGACAACAGGTCTTCCTAAAGGGCAGTGATCAACATGAAGGGAAAAAGAGCATGGAACAGTCAAGTGAGGAGACAACAAGGCTTGGATGAGAGTTTTAGCTGGATGGAAAGCCTGAAAGATGTCGTTAGATACATGTGAAAAATAGGAAAAGTTCAGATATTGCCTGAGCACCTGCCTGCAAGCATATGGGCTGAATCTACGGTCTGACCCTGCTTATGTGGCTAGAGGGCTGAAAGGGTGACTGAAATGGGTTCACTTCTACTCGCCCATCTGCAAATGCAATGCTTGTGCTGGGTGTGGGTTGTGGTCAGTGCAGGGAGACTTTTTTAAAAAAAGTTTAAAGCTTATTTAATTCCCATTACAAAATAAGGAGAACAATGAAGTGTAAGGGGCATTAATTATTGGCTGCAGGCATCTAAAGAAAGCTCTCAGAGATTTCATCTACTCAGCTGCAAAATAAGTTAAGATCATTATCCCCATCTTGCAAGTGGGGGTCTGAACCTCAAGGTGACTCAGTATGCCAGTAGTGGAGTCAAATATAAAAGTATCCAGTAATCTCTTGCTCTAACCGCAAGCCACTACTACCACACTAAATACAGTGTATAGATAGTGTACTGTGAACTCCTGTGAAAAAATCTGTGGTTTTATTACTTCAGTAATCTCAAAATGTAATTCTGATTTTGCTGGTATTGTGTCAGAATCTATCTCATCCAAGTTGGTTTCTTTTCAATTTTTCAATCTGACTTGTCTAGGGAGACGAGGTGACATTTCTCCTTGTTTTGTTCTTTTTTTTTCATTTCTCTTACCTCTGTCACAACCCTCTGAAAGAATATTTTCGAAGATGACAGAAAGGCAATGTTTCTAAAATGTCATGATCACAGACAATCAGAGTGATTGCATGCTACATTTATCGTACATCAATGTCCCCTGCCATCAACTGCTTCTGGAAACTATGGAAGTTCACAAAGTGAAGCAGGACTTGCTTTTACAGTGAGGTAGGTGTCCTAACAACTTTTTGCAGTCCCTTGTTTTAGCAGTAGAGCCAAATTAATTATTTTAATCCTGTATTACCAACTCTGACTCTTTAATTCAGTGAGTTGTTTGTAGTTGTTTGCAAATATTTGCCAAACATTTTTGCCAATCCTTATCCCCTGCTTTGACAATTCGTTACTAAGATTCTCTGAGCCATGTGATGTGATTTTCCTTCTGATTCTATACTCGATGTACTGGCTTTTTTTTTTTTTTTTAATAGAAAAATAATGAATAGTTAAATTTGAAGACAAAATGTAATAAAATTTGCTGTTAGTTTCACAAATTAACTGTGTCTGTTGGAATCCGAATCTCACAAATCAAAGTAAATCATGCTTCTTACTTTCACTCACAAAAATACAAACAAACCCATGAAAATATGCCATCTGTTCAAACATTTTAGCAAAGTTAATGTCTATGATCTGTGACTTTTTTTGTTCCCTAAAACACTCATGAGTCAGGCCCCGTGTAAGTCCTTTCGTAGCTTTCCATTGCATCTTTAAGGCAAGGAAACAAGGAATAAAGAAAATGGCATCTTAAATATGTGGTGATGCTTGTCCTGGTGGCATAATATACTTGTATTCTTTGTATTGCCCCACAGGCACATATGATTTCAGAAGCAAATGAAAAGGTTGATCGTGATCTACACAACTTATTGCAATTTGGCCCCAACTCTGTTGAATAGAAAATCAACTCCTTGTAGGATATCTCAACACCTAAGAACAGTGGGGACATCCCTGCTATAATTGTTGGACTGATCTTTGGCATTGTAAAATTTCCAGTGAGGGCTTCTTTCTGTGGTAATGTGCTTTTGCCTTCTGGCCTGGTAACATGTGCAGGGATGCACTCAACTCTAGGTGTCCAGATTTAACTAGGGGAACCTGTGGCTAGGGGCAGATGGAGATGGCTTGATTTCTTAAAGGGGTTACCACTGGGTCCCTCGAGAGTGGGAGGCACAGCTGAACGGAGAGTTAACACACTGGGAGCCAAGGTATCAACGTTTGGTTCACTTAGTACCCCACTGCCATTTCATAGCATAGACCACAGCCTCCACCAGTTCTCATCCAGACACTGCAACATCATGTGGTGTTGGGAAGGGTACATGCTTGTCAACTGTGGTGTTGAATTTGTTCAAATCCTGCTCTTCATCAGACTGGAGTGGTTAGGTTGATTTAATTGCAGGTGCTTGTGAGAAAGATCTGGCCTGGAAAATTGAGATCTTTGCACAAAAATCCAGAGCTCTGTCTTACACACTTGTTACAAAAATCTCAGTAGCTGTGTTTCTAGAATTATTTTCCTAGAAAGACTAGCACAGTAATGACTTAAAGTTGAATTTGGCAACTGTCTTGTGATATATACCTTGAAAAAAGCCTTATCTTTCTATTCATATTTGTGTCCTTAATTGCAATCAATACGATGAGAAACAGCTCGATTCTTGCATATACTGTATTATCTACTATGAGAATAAACTACAGTGCAGATTATGAAAATACTGTTCTACAACGACAGCGGTTGCTGCAGTGCCTCTCATGGTATATATCAGTGTACAGTGGCAATTAAACAGCATAGTGAAACCATAGCAATTACCATTCTAAATTATAATAAGCAATTCAATATACACGATAGGATAAATCACTTCCTTATAGCAACCACTGTATATGTGCTTCGGTTTTTATTCTAAAGCCCTTATTACATGTCATCTGAACACTGTGCTAGATGATTTGTACTGCATACTTGTAGTTTCAATGCATATTTATTATATGACTTTTGCAAAAAATGCTCATAATGGTTATAACTGTGTTAACTTATTATCAGTTTGCAGTGATATCTTAAAAAAAACAAATCAATGGTGTTGTGGGAAGGAAGGGTACCCCTTGAGTTTTTTTTCAAAAGCGCATGCAGAACTAGACATAACCTTCGCAGAATCTGAAGCTTAATAAAGCTAACTCCCCATAATTTTAGGGGATTTAATTCAGAAGTAAACACATGAACTACTAAGCTAAATTCTATTCATTTTTAGAATCAGCTTTCTTGCCAGGCAGTAAACAGATTCCCACTAAAACTTGTGCATGATTTTAATTACAGATAAGTTTCTCTTTAAAGGCCACAGCATTCATGCTCAGGTTGCTAAGCTGAATTCAATACATCTATATGTTAAAGGTAGCAAGCTAATGTGTAAACAGGGAAAATATTGGAACCAGTTGCTGTTAATTTGGTTTTGATCAATTCACATTGACTGCACTTTACATGCAAATGAGAAGTGTGTTGGATTATCCCAGCTGAAAATAGCTGAGATACTGAACTCTCTTTAAAAATCAAAAAATAGAATAAATGAAACTGGAAAAACAGAAAGTGGAAAGGCCTGTGTTCAAAGTGTTGGTGAAGAGAAGCACAGAGTTACTGAATACAGATATATTAGTATGGCTAAACATAGTACAGATTTATGGAACTGTTGTGCAGGGAGTCAAGATTACGAGTTCTGGATCCTATTTAGAGTATTGTCAATTTTTATGCTGTTAAGGATACTAAAAATTGATTGTTAGTTTTAAAATAACTTGGAAAACTTTGCATGAATGGGGCAAATGCAGAAAACTGAGTATAATAGAAGACAAAGAAAAAGAAAAAAGAATAAGTGTGGAAGTTGCCATTTGGTAACATCAAATCTCAGAAAAAAAAAAATGTTTTCTGTCTGGAAATCAGCCAAAAGTATATGTTCTTCTTTAACTTTATTCACGGCCATAGTCCCCCTCAGGTGAACTAAATACTCTGCATTCATGGCACTGCAGAAGAATAGGGTGAAAGGACTGCAATGATCATGAGGCAGTTGTAGGTCAGTGGTGCGTTTGATCCAGTCTCATGTAACAGTACCCACAAAAACCATTCCACCTGACTTACAATGAATGATGCGGATAGAGGAATATCTGTTGGAACATAAAGGAAAGTGACAGTGAGTGTGTGTAACGCTGCTGGCAGTCGTGTAGCTGAGCACTGTCGCACTCAGCACACAATACAGGTCCTTGCTAAGGAAGCTCTTAAGCTTATGTTTACCTATAAGGGATCTGTTTACATTTTATAGACTTCAACAGCACTTAAACACACATGAAGACACTTTCTTGAACACCAATGCTTTCTTCAGTACTAATATTGCTTTTAATGACCCAGAAAACGAAGTAACCTAAGTCGTGAGGAGCTGTGAAAACCAGGAAGGACATGGGCATACCTACAGGAGACATTAGAAACATGAGAAGAAATGAGCAAATGAGATGCAGTCTTGAAAAATGCATAATGGGACACTAATCCAGAAGGAAAGTGTCCAAAGCAGATATCGTGTTAGAAGAAAAAAGATGGAAAGCGTTTGGAACAGGAACTTTGCTTGGGAGTGTAGGATACTGATCCAGGACTGATACAGTAATCATAATTAATAAACAACTGGTTCAACAGGTAAGTGTGCAAAATTAATGTACTCACTGTGTTTCAGTGCTTCAGAACTAACAGAAGTTAGTACTTACTAACTTCTAACGTGCCACCCACACACCTAAAAAGATGAGAGGAGTGAAAAAAGGATGTGGCCTCTGGTTGCCATCATGCCCTTCTTTTCAATAGCTTCAGAGGAGAGGGAAGACTCAGTTATGAGACCAGGATGGGATTATCTTGCATTTGTCAACAAATGTCCAAGGCGGTTCCAAATATTCTTTAAACACTTGGCCAAAAAATTTTATAGAAATTATATTTGAAGTTACTTTTTGCCCTCCCTATATTATTTGATTGAAAATTCTATTGGATTTTTTGCTTTTTTTTTTGTCTTTCTGTTGTCTGACTGACTACAGGCTCATAAGCTTCTGATTGATTTTTCTGGTCTTGGATTCAGGTGGCACACGCCAATGAAAATTGTATGGGTAGCTCTGGGCACTAAAATCCATTTAGCCAGAAAACAGGCAGAGTTCAAGCAATGCAAACTGCAGGTTTGGATCATGCCTCTGTGTGTCAGCTCTGATAGACTGTTTCTATCTCTTTGCATGAGAGGAAGAATTTCTCCCTGTCATCTTGACCATTCTGCTAAGACTGCTGCTGAGGCAACCGATGAGTTTGCAATGCACTTCCAGAATTGCTCTGAAGTTTGAGGAAGAATTATTAACATCTAGGACTTTGGAGTGATTGCATAACTTCAAAAGAATATTTCCATGAAACACCTAGACCTTACTGGACGGGTCTATGTGCCATTGCACTGGGCTCTGGAGACCTCCTTGAATCTCTTCCAAAGGCTTCACTGTGTTGAATTTCTTGGGTGTAGCTGTTCTCTCAGCTTTTGTAGGTTTCCACAGGCTCACAAAATAGAGGATAAGTAAAGAAGTAAAAGAACTGTTTAGTTGTATCCCAGTTTATTCCACCGCTCCAGAGGAAAGGTCCTTGTGGTAGCTCCCTGTGCAGGTGCTGGTGCATTATCACTGTGTCCAGTAACTGTCCAAGACTCAGGTGCCTGAGAGAAGTCTGATTTTGGAGTGTAAACCCTAACTAAACGTCATCATGTAATACGAGATTTCTTGCAGCGGCAAAAGATCTCCCAGTCATTCCAGAACTTCTTTAAGATATAATTAATGATATCTTCTTTTTCAAGAAAGATGTTATGATAGTAACATTGGAAAATCAATGCTGATATAGCCCACAATTTAAAATCTTTAAAAGCAGCTTCTCCGGGGTATTCTGCATACTCATGGGAACCTGCAGATCCCTTTGAGATGTATCCCACCATAGGCAAATATCAATTTGTGATATTTGTGCCATATCATGACCACTAGCTCTTTAATCTTGCTCAGAAAGACAGCTGTGTGTTTGTTGGACAATCTCTTTGGTCCAGTTGGTGCCTGACCTCCTTTGTAAGAACTGTTAGCTGATCCTTCCTCACCTGGACTTAGTCGAGATGGTAATTCCTGGGCTGGGATATGAATCCCTTCTGTCTGTTAAGATAGCCTTTCTTTCCATCAAAAGTATTCTTTACTGCTCTTTTTGTGAGGCAATAACTTCTAGAATCTCTAATCACAAGAATATGGCTTTTGCTTTGCCATACTTTATTTTCTATCTGCAAGTCCTTAGCGACAATGGCAGATATTAACAGCACCAGCAGTCTTGGTTCTTTTTACTTTTTTCTAATTGCCCATGGCTTTTCTTTCTCTGCTGATGTCATCCTTTCTTATCAGATGCTGGCTCATGCACTTATATCCGGATTAAACACAATAAAAAGTTCCACTTGCTTTTTAGGTGATAGTCCGCCTCACCTTCCACTGCGGCAATGATTTGAGATAGCAGTCAGTCACCTCTTATCATGCTGAGTTCACACCATTGGTACTTGGTAAATATAGGCAAGAAATGTGGATTCTGAATTCATGCATGCAACACATTTGAGGTGTCTGCCATAGGGTGTCCTGTACCAGATTCAGCTTTTTTATGGACTCTGGCTTTCAGCCCTCAGTGTTTCCCTTGCCTGACCTCTCTTGGATCTTACTATTTTGAATTCCTTGCCCATATGTCTTGTCCTAGAACACTTCAGTCTGGACTGGGTAATATCCTTTAGTGGAGAAATTCTCACCTTTTGGTCTAAGAGCAATTCCAGTATTTATGCTATAGCTATTTTGTAATGTATTATGTTCTTTTGCCCTGCAGCCACATCCCTCCTTGATTTTCTTGTCTGGGAATAGGTTAGGCCTTGCATGCTTTGCTTTTTTGCCTTAAATCGATTAGATTTATTTTTCTTTCTGTTTATACATCTGGTTTCTTTTTAAAAATTTTTCTTAGATTCTCTCCCACAGATTTCATTTTCATTCCCTGCACAGCTATTAAAAACAGAACCAGGAGCTGAATCAGCAATTAATGGCTTCCTCTCTTTCCCTAGCCCTTTCTGCTTACAGAGGGAGTGTGTTGCCCCAACACTTTATTCCCCCAAAGACTCATCTTTGGCCTATGTCATTGTTCCAGTATTCTTGCTTGGGATTTTTTTTAGTTGACTTTGTTATTTTTGGGTGCAGTTTTCCTTTACACAAAGACCTTCTTACAATGACTGTAGCTTAAAGGGGGCTTTATTTATTATTATTTTATTTCTAGGTGGGCTGGGCAAGCAGGTTGTCTTATATTGCCAGCGTCATTTAAAATAGCAATAGTATAAAGTAGAATAAGGTCCTTTAATTTTTAGTGACATTTATTGTATTTTTTAATACATTATTCCTTTGGTAAAACTCCTGTTCCATTAAGAGAATGCCTTGTTATTTCTTCCCCACTTGCATAAAAGTTTACTTATAATAATTTTGTAAGCCTAACTGCAAAATATAGGTGCCAGGCCTTGAAGAGCTTTTCCAGTTTTTAACAGTGTATCTAGTCTAGGTATGTGATTTTTCACTCGTAAATGAAAATGCCAGGAACCTAGTATACGTTACTACAGCTTTGCCGGTAATAACTTTAAATCCTATTATAATCATCTCATTTTACAGTATGCTTTGGTCCTAAGATCAATATATCAAGAGAATAGCGTGCCAGTTACTATCCTTGGACATAAAGATTTCAGAGCAAATACGGTAGGCTTACACACAAGAGAAAAGGCAGCAAAGAATGACTGTTAAAGCACTGGGTCATCCACGGGGGCTCCCTGGCTTTCTGTGCAACATGCAATAACTAATTTGAATATATTTACCCTGAGATGTTTTTGCAATGCTTTACCTGTGGTTGTACCAGGGAAGAAGAAGAAAGAGGGAGAAGAAAGAAGAAGAAGAAAAATAAATTAAAAAAAAAAAAGAAAAAGGAAAAGGAAAAGAACTGAAGAAACTGTAGCCTCCATAGTGGTAGGTAGGTAGGTAGGTAGGTAGTCTCCAGAGCCTGGACTTGCTTCGGCGTGGTCCTGGTTTTATATAAAGCAGCAGCCCCTCCATGTGAATTCAGCCCTGTGCATGAGATTCTCTCCCAACGCCAAAGACAGTGTAAAATACAGATAAAGAGAACAACAAGCAGTACAGGTATGGAAGGTCACTTATCATACTTATTCTCCATAAGCTTATTAGATTTTTGCATGTCTTATGCCCATGACTCTTTCTTCATCCTTTACGTTTTTGAGCCGATAAAGGAGAGAGCTCCAGAATTACGCAGAAGGCTTGCTTCAATTTCACACTCCCTAACATGCAAACCTCTAGATACATATCTACTGTCGTTCCATAGTGAAATGCATTCAAACTACTCTGGACTTTTCAATATGTAAGGATTTATCCGCTTTGTGAAATGACCACAGGTTAGTTTCCTCATGTGGAAAACCATTGTGAAGTAGAGGGTTTTTTGACCACTTTAATAGACAGAATCAGCATAGAACTATGAAGGGCTGCTCTGAAGCACTGGGACAGTTTTCAATGCATAGAATTAACATTGGCAAAAGTGGGGAAGAAAGATTGCTAGAATGAACTTGAACCTGCAATGCCTCTTGAGGGTTATCAGTGCAGTAGGTTTGTTTGCTTGTGTTTCAATGCTGATCTCAAACCTCAGGTTGCTTCAAGAGATTGAGGCGAATAAATAATTCATAATATTTTTCTTATTTAACTTGTTTGATTCTGTGCAGACTGGGCATAACCACGCAGCTGGTGGAAAAGTCTCTGAATCAAAAATTGGGAAAACTTAGAGAAAGAAAAGAGAATAAAATGCTTTCGATAAATCCAGGCAAAGCAGCTTCTTTCCCTGAGCTTCAAAGTGTTAGCTATAAAATTTGTTTTGATCAGAAATCAAGGTTTCATTTATGTTTCCAAATTTAAACTTTTAAAAAATAAGTACTTACATCCTTGAAGCAGATAAAAATGCTTTGGACTTTAGGAGCTGCTTCTCTCTCAGTTTACAATGGCAGCAGATATTTTTACATTTTAAAAACCCTCTTGCAGTATCAGTAGTTCAAACATTCCAGCACTGCGTGTTTGAAAGTGAAATGATCAGCAAAACTAAAGCTGATTTTATGGATGTTTTTTCTTTGCCAAAACTGAGGTACTTGCATGAAGCAGCAGAGAGATTTGAAAGAATACATTGCTGTATATTGACTTTTACTCATTTAAAATAAATTAATGAAAATCATTTCTCTCTCTTAAAATAAAACTAACAGTATAGAATACCTTTAAGAATTTATTCCCAGTTATGGGGAATAGCTTAAAGGCTGTGATCCAGAATAAAGGAACCCAGCTCTGCTTTCTTAGGTGGTCTCTGCAGACCACCTGCTGCTCTAAGCTTGTGACCAACTTGGGTTGCGGCTTCTGAAATGAATTATTCCTTCCACACTCCAGGCAAGCACTTGGTACAGAAGGACTGCTTTTTCCCCAAAGACTGACTGCAACTTTTTGGATTGGCTTAGTTACTCCATCGAAGATTTGTTCATATTAAAATCTTGGTTACATAATATAGAGAGTATGGCTAGGAAAGCTGTATGAAACACTCAAAGTAAAAAGCAAAGTCAACAACTTGGTGAGACTTCCCAGGTGATAATTTTGATTGCACGTTGAAAATGTAGACTGTGTCTACAGGGACAGTCATTCTCAAAACACTTTAAGGTAAACTTGGGTGATTCATGATCTTGTCTTTAGCCCTGTGAAAAGTGCTGTTCCCAAAGGTGAAAGGCGATTTCAAACATGAAATCTGGAAAAATCCAGGAAAAGTAGTTTTAGATAGATCATCGTGGCTCAAACTAAATGAGCACAAGTTCCTGGATGAAATTCACTGATGTAATTCTTGTAGCAGCCTGGAGCTGCTTTGTCAAAGGTAGACATTTGCAGGCGAAGACACATGCCAGCCTGAAAGAAAAATCTAAACATTGCTTGCTTTAGAAGTCTAAGGATGAAAGGAGCTGCCCTCCCACAGCTGCTCTGCCTTCCTTCTCCTTCCCCTAGAGAAAAATTCTAGATTTGTCTAGATCAGAGGCTTGACTGGTAGACAGCTGATGTTGGGGGGATGGGTAGACCATGTATCTGGAGCAGTTACTCTGCCAACGGCCACAAATAACACACAGTATATGAAAGGTGATATGTAATTTACTTGAGCATTCCTACATTTGTGAGTTGGAGAAAAGGACTATGTCATAGTCTTTGATGAAAGAACAACCACTGGAAAAAAAAAAAAATAATAACAGGAACATTCTCTTGTTTCTCTGTATCCCAGAGCTTAATCTTCAAAGCTGACACTTCAACCCATTGCTCCTAGGGATGGTGTGTACAAAATGATCCCAACCTCAAATTATCTGTCTCATTTCAGTGCTCATCTGCTGGGGAACGTGTGCTGAACCAGGACAGCAAAATGACCCACAGTTTATACTGCATCTCTTTTGGCTTCCCAAAGGAACTAGCTTTAGTATTTCACAAAATCAGTATAGCAGCTTGTTGCATGAAGCAGAAACACCGAGATCAATTTTAGAATATAATGATGAGGTTTAAATGTTCTCAAATACCATTAAATGCTTATTTTCTCCTAATATACTAGAAAAAAATGTAGACTTGAATACTGTTGTTCATTTATGCGGTGAAACTGACAACAATAATCCATTGAGGGATATGTCCATGTCAAATCCTTTTGTAGGGAGTTTTCACTTTCTTTTCCAATTACATATTTTCACTCTTTTAATACACTAAGAAAAGCTTGGATTCCCTAATAGGTGTCTGCACAGCATGTGGTCTTGACAGAGCTAAGAACAACAATTGCTATGTTTTAAAAATGGTACGGTTGGTAAATTGTTAGATCAACTACCGTTTTAATATAATTTTTTTTTGCACATGTTGGTTTGATAGTTCACAATAACGTGTAAATGTTAAATTAAGATGAGCTATTTGGTTTTGTCCTGGTATAATTTCACAAAGAATAAAACCATTTTTATAACAGCATGGGGCTAATGCACTGAATATATTTCCATGTAGAGCTAGAAAAAGGCAAATCAGGAAAGAAATCTGTGAATATTTTTTTAATGGAATAAGCCTAGAAGTAAAATTTCATGCGAAGCAATTTGCACCATATTTTTCAGTGGCATGCTGTAGTTGCAAATTAAACTTGTTTTCAAGTATTTTGAGTAATTTATTGTGCTTATCGCAACACACAATCAGGGTGTTCTCGTATGTACAGACAGGTGTAGATAACCATGGCCATGAACGTATACCATTGTGTCACTTTACATACACTTTTTTCTCTGCAACAAGAAGGTGACATTTAAAAAACCCTTTATCCTGAAGAGATAGTGACGTTTTGGAGGAGCTTCAGAACTTCAGGAACTTCTGATCTTCTTGTTCTAGGCCAATCTCACTCCTTTTGTTTGCTCTTCAGAATTACTTTCCGGTGTTGACACAGATTTGACCACTTTCTGTAAGTAACTTCAGATGGTGGCATCCCTCAGGCGTCTTTTTGTTTCTCCAATATTAAGTTCTGACTCCCATTTCAGGAAAACCTTACAGGTATGAATAATCCACGGGTGCTGGTTTTATGCAATGAGAACAGTTTGTGTCCTGTTAATGTGACAGAATTCCTTTTTCAGTTGAGTAATGCATCAGTGAGTCTCACAGCTATCTTCATCTTCAGGTAGACTCAACCATACACCTATAGGTAGCTACAGCCATATTCAAATTTCAGAAAATAGAGTGTAGCTTCTGTAGCATTATTTTTCTTGGCGCTGCATACATGCAGCTTCAGTTCAATATGCTGTAGGTGAAACAGCAACAGAGGGACACAACAGGGGAATGAGCTTGAGGGTAGAGACTCTTCGATGTTGCTGAAGGGGTTTTATGGAGATCTGTTGTTGTCCAAACACTATAGGAAGATTTCTGCGCAAGGAACAAATTTCAGTGAATTCATCCTGTCAAAGAGAGGTGCAGAGCCTTATAGTGTCAACAGTGTGTGACTGACTTTTTCTATACGATAGACCTTGTGTTTATTGCTGCCCCAGAAGGACATATTAGAGGCCTGTTAATAGCAGGGACTCTCCAGTCTTGCTGACCAGAGCATGGTTAAGTTCAGTGACTGGGACCTCAGTTTAGAGAAATTCAGTTTGCAAAGTCCTAGCTGTGAAGAGTTAAAAGCTGAAAAAATCAGTATGGGATCAGCATGGTTGTTGCATCTTGAGGCTAGGCAGTTGCTTTCATCTGGCTTTTTAAAAAGTCTGTTGGCGCATGTGCATGCAGAAGCAACAAGCTAGGTCATGCAACTGCGGTGGCCCTTTCTGGTCCTTGTCCTGATGGACCCTGGACTTGATTGTAATTCTTGCAGTTCCCCAGAGAGATCAAACCGGTTTTTCAGCTTCACACTTACTGGGGCAGTAGCTGAGGATGGATTGATGAGGAAACAACATTTATTGTCTAATTGGCAAATTTTAATGCCAGCAACTTATAGCATACTCTGCACTAACAATGTGGTTAGAAAGCAATCTAGGGCAGCACTGGGGGAACATAATGATTTTTTATTTTCCATGATATGGCTCACTGGTTTGCTCATCAGTAAATTGATTAATTGAACATATTTGAGACTGTTTTCACAAAAATGTTTGAGCTTTATGATTTCCCCCATGCACCTTTTTTTCTCCAAACTGCCATCATCAGTGATTTGGAAGTGTAGAAAATAGTATTATAAGGGAACAGATGTGAACAAAAGGGGTGAAATTGAATGTATTAGTATTCAGCAGTCTACTTTTGATTACCTCTGACTGGAAAATATTTGGAAGCCACCAGGGTCCCCTCAAGTGCTATGATTTCGTAAACTCAGCCCTCGTGTGTTGGGATTCAGGCTCCCTTATTGAAATTGAATTGATATTTTGTAAACTTCATTTGTGAATAATGTGATCTGACAGGGACAAATGCGAGGGAGAATTGTTTTCAAACCTTCTCCAAATGAAACTTATTATTGGGTAAATACGGATTTCTTTGTCTCTTTTCCTCTCTTTCTATCCTGAGCGTCTTCATGGCCTGAATATGTATCAACTTTTCCAAGGTAATTGAATTGATTCAATCATGTGTGGGCAACAGAAATGGGCAATAGAATATATTCCTGATGGGGAAAAATTGAAAAGTAGAGGGATTTCTACTCAGGTGCAGGGCTGGGAGGGTCACAGTGCTATCAGAGGAGAGAGACGCGCAGGAGCTTCTTTCTGATTATCTCAGCTTTGGCCATTCTCTCCCTTAATAATCGCCCTCCGATATAACGCCGGCTTTCCAATTTTGCTGGCCAGCACCAGGCCTCAGATGTGTTACATATTAATTTCCCTTTGCAGAAAATTTGCCAAGCTTTAGCTCAAATTCGGTTAGTCGGATTGATGAAAGTGGCAAAAGGATACGACATTTACTGATTCTCCCTTTTCACCTTTGATTAGCTCAACCTGTGAATTATTCTTGCCCTGTCAGTGTGCCGTTAAACGAGCTGGGGCCAAGGTTGCAAGTTCATACTTTCTGATGTAACCCAGAGAAAATACGTTGAGCCATGATTTGTCTGTCAGAGACCTAGGATCGTTTCAATGCTGTGTTGCCATTATTTTAACAGGTCAGCCCTTGGTGAAATAAAGAAACAAAAATAAAAGCCCCATCTTCCTTCTCATAATCTTCATTTCTAGCCCATATCTCTGACACCTGCTCATTCACTGTGGTTCTCCAGTGGAAGAACTCATTGTCTTTGCTTCAAATAAGCTGGAAAATTCTGTCCCTATCTCTCTTGCTTGATATTTTCAAATTAAAGGTTGCTAGTCTGTAGTGTTCGTATCCCATATGGATTGCTGCCACAGGCTGGAATCTGTGTAGTCAAATTCTTTTTTCCTTTTTTTTTTTCACTCTGCCAACACATTGCAGGTTTGATCTCTTCTGGAAATGCCAGGCTCTGTTGTTGCATAGTGCTGAAATATTTCACCCTACCAGTGAAGCGTGAGGGAGAGAACTTGGTTTCCCATGCCAGCCACTGCTTTGATAAATCATGCCCAGGTTTTGTTGCTTTTTTTCACTTGATGAAAGTCTTGATTTGTTGATTGTAAAGGGTTTTTTTTTTTTATTTAAATGTCCTAGTGGAAACTTTAGTGTTGTTATTACAGCTTGTTTGTAAGATTGCCAGGAAGATTATTGGTTTTGATTGTCAAGCTAGGCAATGTGTGTTTAAAAGACATTTTTCATAATAATGTTGGGTATATATAGTGCCATTTCAAAATGCTGGATGTGCCTCAATCCATGCAGCATTGGTGGCTTTGGCCCTGAGCAAAGTGGAAAGATATGAGTTAAAGTGGAAGGAGCCAATGAATGAATAACATTCACCTATGTTTCCCTGCAAAAAGTGCACAACAAATAATTTGCTCTCTAGCACATGCAGTAAGGATACAGGGTCAATCAGCTGGCAAACTCATCCAGTTCTGTCTGTCTTGGAATGTCCTCACATTGTCAGGAACGCATAGAAAGTACCTCAATCCACTCATCATGGTTTTTGGATGCTCTAGGATCTGAAACAGTAGTGAGAACCAGTGACAGTCTGCTGTCATTAGCTGACCTATCCATGATAATTCTAGGAAAGCATTACCAGTCACAGGAGAGATGTGAGTTTGGTCCCTTCTGTACATGACACAACAGTAAACATTATTTTTACCAGAAATAGTTTTTAAGAAGTTTATCATCAAACTATTCCCACTTCATTTTTTTCTAATAAACTATGTTTCTGGATATACCCAAAGGCACAATTTGGAGCATGTCTAACAAGAATTGCCTTATCCTTTCTTCAGTGCATAGCTGCCATTTGCAAACTGATTTCAAAACATCCATCATAAAACTGAAAATCTGGATTTAAAGTATCTTCCTTTCTAGGAAAAATGGGGTTATATTGAGATCTGCAGTCTTGTCTGCATCAGTCTTTCCTGTATATCAGCTTACAGCTGTTGAGTAGAAACAATTTTTGAAAGTAGAGAGCAGTGAGGAGAGGAATTGGTGTGCTGAACTCTCTGGGAAGGGCTTCCAGCTGACATGCAGCAAATATTGCTCATGGCTCTTCCATCACTCAGTGAACACAATTGGGTTTCTATAATTTTCCACAACCTAGCAGGGCTTCCCTAGGTCAATAGCCCGGATGTACAGAATTGTCAAGACAAAGCACCAAAAAACCTCCAATAACCTGTGTGACTGAAAGTGTAATGTAGCCATACTCCTAAAAGCCATTCCTTGTAGAAAGTCATCTTTGGAAAGTACTAAAATCACTGACCATTAATAATGAGGCCTACATTGCAAATTAGGTTATTTTAAACCCATCAAACAACTTTCCCAATTAAAAGAAAAAATGATATATAGTCATGGTAGTGTTTTTTGTCTTTATGTAAGTTATTAATTTGTATACTTAAAAAAAAATTGAGTCTGCTCATAGGAACACTTTATATTCTCTCAGCCTTAAAACTGCTCTAGCTATGGCCTGCTAACTCTTATGGCCATGAAGAATGCATGTCTTGGTTATAAATGGTATCTACTTTAGCTTCATAGCTTAGAGCTGAATAAACACAGAATCACTGAATTGTACTCAATGGCTCTATTTATACTGTATTTTGTTAGCATCTGACGTAAATCAAGCATGATTTGATTGACTATACCCAAAGTAGAGCTGGAATGAAATAATGAGGGTGTTTGTTAGCCCAGCTGCCAGTCTTTAGTAGTAATGACATTTAACGTAATAGGTAGCAGGTAGGTTAAAATGTGCTTTTTATTTGTTGTACATACATTTTATAAAAGAAAGATGTAGTAAGGCCCAGGGTGCAATTTTTCACACCGCCCCTCCAGATAGGAAGCTAATTAAAAACAAGGCAAAAAACTGATCATGAATGAATGCATTGGGCATTGTTTAGTGTTGTACAGAACTGTACAAAAAAGATCATTAAATTCCATTCATCACTTTGGCTTTAAATTGATGCAAAAGACTTGTACTTCTGTGCATAAGGTAGAGGCTAAGTAGGAGGGGTATTAAATCAGTCAGAGAGTCTTGGGAAATAAAACATTTAGCAAGAGAAATAATATAGAGCAGAATATGATAACACTGCTGTAAGAAGTGTTAGCTCGTTTGTTTTGAATGCAATTCTGAAAGGGCAAGATGGAGGTAATATAAAGTTAACACTAAAATCCAGAGGGTTTGAAATTTTCAGTGGAAGTACTTGGTGTCCCTGCTATAACCAAAGGCATTTTTATCATCTTCATGTTTAAAAGTCTCTTTTAAAGAAGTCTGGTATAATAAATTTTAGAACTAATGACATACAAAATTGTAAAACACTATTTCAAAGTGTACTTTAGACTAGAACTTTAAGTTTTAGATTTTGAGTGGCTACCTTTTTTTTTTTTTAATGTATTAAACTTCTCTTTTGAAAGCTTTTCCAAGTATAGGATGGAACAGCTGAACAGTTTGTGAGCAAGTGTACTTGGATACTAATTAACTGATTTGCGTAAAGCTATTTTCTACAGACATTGAGAGGATACAGTCATTATGGTCGTAAAAATTGACTTCTGTTTGTCACACGCAGTTCTACTGGAGTCATAAAAATTATTCTCAGCTCTTGTGTGCATGTAGCTACAAACCGCTATTAACACTGCCACTTGCACTTTGTCATAAAATACTAATTACTTATTGACCAGGTCACAGAATTCAGGCAAAAAGTATATCTAATACAAATAATGAAGTCTGGAAACCATCCTGCCTCACCTCACACTGCAGAGTGTGGTTCAAACCCTGAAAAGAAGTCCTCTGACCCAGATCCATGTCTCATACCAGGGTGTGGGTCACAGAGGGGGTTGTTTGCATGGTTTCATACTTGAGCTTCTCTGTGCAGGATCAGGGCAGTCCTCAGGTAAATGTGATTTCCCTGAGTCTCAATACAGCCCTACAAAAGAGAGCACAGACCTAGAAAGGGATTTAATGTCAAACAGTCGAGCAAGCTAGATCTATGTTCCTCCCACTGCATTTCATTTTGTATTATTAAATATTGCCTGTATCTCTGACTAAGACCTCAGTGCCAAGGTGCTGGAAAAGGTGGGAAATTTCAAGGAAATCAGAAGATATGGGGAACTAGACTGCCAGTGAATTAGTGCACAGGCTTTGAATGTCTCTGGCATCTTGATACCTAGCAAAATCCTCTTGTCTTCAAAACAAGAAAGTACTTCCCCAGAGATACAAGTAAAGATGAAGGCTAGGTGAGGAAGAGGAAGAAAGAACAGAGAGAGGATAGTGAAACTTTCAAAATATTAGCTTTGCAGCATGATCATCTGTGTTGCCATGTATCCACATGTGCTTTACTCATGGTTGTGCTGGCAGATGTGTCTGCAGGTGAGATCCAACGTAGCGGGGATGCACGAGGGTCTACATGCTAATGGGTCCCTATGCAGCCAGGAGGGCTGAGGAGAGAGATGTGGTCAGAAATTCCTGTTTAAAGGAGCTGAAAACACTAAATGACAGTTTTGCTGGTTTGAGAAGTGTGGTGGAAATTACCTCTGTACCTCTGTCTGTGTAAAGCCTTACATTCAGCTTGGTCTCTATTGGATACATTGAGTATTTGAACTTTCCTGGTTCATCATGATGAGCACTGGCCTCCGTGCTGAGGCAATCAAACTGCCTTGGTGTTTGGAGGGCAGGGAAAAGGCCAGGTCCCTGTTCTGTCCCTGGGTCCTCTTTGGTTGCTGGTGCTCCAGTGGAGATCCCAGGAGATGAGACCACACAGGAGAGCTGGCCACAACCCTGGTGTTCTGTGCTAGAAGATGTTTTAATGAAAATGTCAGCCATTTGGCACAACTTGGTCCATTTCTATAAGTACATAAGTAAGTTTGGAGATGATTTGATGAGCCAGCTGTCTAAGGAAAGCCTGAACAATGTCCAAAGGTGGGTCTGAGTCTATCAGAGCAGCTTTAGAAGCAACAGAATGGAAGAGACCAAAATTGCTCTCCTTCCACTGTCTCTTCTAAAGCTGCTCTGTGTTGTGTACTACTTCTTATTATGGCTGGGGGGAGATGATCTGATTTCTGACTTTCTAACAGGCCATTTTTATCATAGCCAGCAACAGACTGAGTACCTGACCACTGAAAATGAGAAAAAAACCCATAGAAAACTGTTGCCATCCTGCTCAATTTAATGTCTGCATAACTCTACTGTGAGCAGCTGCTGAAAGCAATTTGAAATAATTTGACAATATAAGTATCTATAAGAAAACAAACAGCTCTGGCTTGAATCCCTTCATAAAGAATTTTTTAGTTCATCCTCCAATTACAATCTCAGTTCTCATATACAGGCACTGTAATGGTTGCTTCACAGTCTCTAAGAGGTTAAAAATAGAAGTAGTGTGAAGAGAGATTTATTTGCTGGTCAAGGTCAAGGCATCAAGGGAGATATGTAGCGCCAGGGGTTTTTTTTGGGTAGCAATGTAATAGATTCTGAAGTTTATAACTTAAACTCATCCTTTGGGATCTCCACTTTGCTGCTAACTTAAGGGAGCGTTTCAGAGCTGGCTATACTGCAGACAGCAGCATATCAACTGTAAGATGATCTTAAAAAGCCATGATTTCAAAAATGTATTCTAAAGTTAAAATCCATTTCAAGACTTGATTGACATAAGCTGATTTCTACGGGCTGAACATCTTCCTTGTTTCCTTGTAGTTAACAGACTTGCATCAGGATGTGATGAGCACCAGGAAAATCTGATCATGAAAACAATGGATGAGACCATGAAATAAAACTTTGTGTGCTGTTGTGCTTCTATCTAAACATAAGTAAGTCCAGACAAGTGACCAATTGCCTTAGTGATTATGGTGAAGCAGTGGAAGTTAATGCTGCTCACATTCAGTGTTTTGAAAGATGAGCTACGTGGTCTGCACTGCACATCTTGCTATCTTCTCAAGGTGCGGGAGGTGGGAATGTGCAATTCCAGGTCACTTTTTGTGGGATCACAGATCTTTCCAAGATATCTATCAACAGGCACCCTGAGATACTGATTTTTATTCCAGCAAAAAGAAAAACGAAATTCCTTCCTGAGTTCGAATGGAAAGGACTCACGCTAATAACTCAGGGTTCAGGTGAGCTCTTGGTCTCAGGAAGAGACCAAGGCTACAGGGTCCTTGTGATTTTATTGCAGTGTTTTGCTGTCCTTTTTGTGTCTCTAAGGTCTGAGTTTTCACATCAGAATTCTCATTTGGAGATGTTGAACTTTCTTCCTGACTAATTTTCAGCTGCATCGAGAAACCCTATTTTTCAGCCCAGGTTTCCATGCTCCTAAAATCCATCCTCTATTAAGATGTTTCAAGTTAGATATCCATGTTTTTTAAACTTTTTGACTTCAGATGGGCACCTAAAATGCTTTTGAAATTCAGTGTACCATAGATTGAGCAAGATTATAATGTACAAGTAGTTGCTGTTTGAAAAAATTATTCTATTTCATTTAAGACAGAAATTGCAAAGCCTGGGAGAGTTACGTGTATTTAAAAGACACGTATTTTCCTGAGAATTGAGTATCTTACTGTTTTAGATAGTTTTTAAAATCTCAGCCTAAATTTTGTTTGGAATTATTTGATATTTCTATCAAAGAAATCTATCCATCAGCCTTTTACAGGGCAAAATGCTTCTCTCGAAAGCTGTGGGGTAGAATTAATCTTTGATATTATGTTCTCCCCACCTGCATGCAAAGCAAAACTCTTTCTCTTTGCTTTATTTTCCCTGTTCTCTATTTCTCTTTTGTGGTGCATTTACCTCAGTGGCTATTACCATGGTGTTCAAGTCAATAGAATGTCCAGTGTCCTGTATAATATAGTCCTAATTTTTTCACTCACAGGCTTTGATTTTGATCTGGACACTTGCACCACAAGCCTATACTTAAAATCTTCTACTTTTTTTTTTTTGCAAAAGTTCCCTATTTTCCTTTCTGAGGCATTCAGGCACTCTGAATTGTTCCCTGAAGCCAAATCTATACTTTTTATTGTTATGTGAATATTCTGCTGGTACTAGATATTACAGTTTTACTTCCTATTCAATAAATATCTATGACATTCAGCTCAATAATGGGTATTAGTCTGTCAGAACAATAATTTATGATGAGAATAGTGTAATATCAATAGGTTTATAGATCAGAAATGTGTAAATATGAAGTTCAATCTGTGGGTCTTCTGTGAGTTAAATTCTAAGCAAACATTCCCTTCCAAAATTTAGTAAGTACTGTATTACATGATTTAGCTGATTCGAAATGCGAAGTGATTTATGAACTTAAAAGACTCTTATTTGAAATATTTCCTTCTGCATTTTGTGACAATATATAAGCCATCAGGTTGTTGAGGATGAGAATTCATTTCAGCTACTTCATTGGGATATAGCTCAATATTAACTTTCTGGTCTGCTGTCTTACTGAACAATGCCTGTTCCACTGACAGTTCATTTAGATATTGTCATGGTGTTGGAAGCTTTAAAGGGGTTAATGAGGTATTTATTCCATTATTGTTATTGGAAATTACAGTGTCTAGAACACTTACACAAGAAGATTAAAGATAGATGCTTTAGACCACTTTCTATAGTCTGATAGGCCATTATTTTCTGGTTCATAACACAAAATAGTACTTTTCATCAAGGAGCTCATATTCTCTAGATGATTCAAAAATTCACAGACCAAAACCAATGTGAAGTATTAAGTTCCTAATACTTTTTTTAACCCCAAATAAGTTATAATGCAAATGTTTTAATCAAACAAGGCAAAATTGTTAAACATTTCTCTCTGTGAAGTCTGACGACAAAAAGGGTGCCTTGAGACAGTTGGAGTAGACCACTCCTTGCCTTGCTTCTACTTACAGCTTAGCAGATGTCACAAACTCTGTCTACTGCTTCTGATGGTTTGAGTTACTTTGCACAGGATTTAAAACTTTCTTGCTTCCCTGACTTTCAATGGGAAAACACTAAGCATAGTTTTGCTATTTTAAAGTGGTTCCTTGGGGTGATGAGCAACCATTTCACACTGGAAGGAAAGCAGATGTTGTCCATGACTTGTGTGGTATGTTTGAGATATTTGAGATCCTGTCCATGTGTGCGTCATTATTAGAAGAAAGTGTCAGCTGTAGTTTTTCAGTCCTGAGAGCCAGGAAATCATCTCATAGCCCTTTAGCCTGTTCTGTTTCGCGATGTGGTAATGGAGCAAACAGAGATCTGTAAGGGCTTTCTTGATGGCTGGGAATTAGTAGAGCCAATCTTTGCAATCTTTCATGCTCTCATATATATTGTAAGAGAAATGATACTATCAGTTGTTTCACTAGATGACAGGTAGCTCCTGGTAACTGGATCCTGAGCACATGTCTAAAAGCAGTTGAAGAGGGAGAACAGTTGGGAAGAAGTACATCTCCATCCTTGCAGATAATCAAAAGTCATATGGGCACACTCCTGGATAACCTGCTTGAGGATAACCAGCTTGAGCTGGTGACCCATCTTGAGCTGCTTTACCCTGCTTGAGCAAAGGAGGATTGGATCACCTCCAGACATCCCTTCCAAACTCAACCATTCTGTGATCCTGTGGTGTGCCCTTGAAGGCTCACATGCTCTGGGTGCAAAGGACGGGCAGGAGGTACATCAGCAGACGTACACCAGGAGTCTCAGAGCTTCTTCTTCCAGCCTCTTTCACAGGGCAGCACATTTGCGTAAAGCAGATGTCTTCCTAGCATATGGCCCATCTCCTGGAGGTGGGATTCATTTCCCACACTATTTATTGTGGAGCAGTAAGTGTGGCAGTGTAATCCCTTACTCTGCCTTTGTCTGGATACATCTAAGGGCTGTATTGTCCACAGTGGATGTTAGCTGTACTGGACTGCCCTACGTGCAGCACCTCAGCATCACCAGGATGGCTCTGACTGAGCCCATGCGTGGGTCTAGGACTCTTGACACTCAGTTTGATGAATTCTACTCTAGAACATCCTTTTCTTTTTGCCTTAGCATTTTCTTCCTAGATACTCACATGCAACATCCCGTGGTCAATTACAAATATCAACCTGTTAGAAAGAAACTTTAGTGCATCAGAAACTAGAAAATGGACTTTCCTTTAGAGGAGAGATTCAGTCAACATTTAGTTTACATGCCAAACCTGAAGAGTAATCCTTGAGAAAGACAGCAAGATAACTGCTGCAAAACAATATGGTCTAGAGCCAAGATGTATTGGGAGATATTCATGTGGCAGAAAACAACTTCATTGTAGCAGAAATTAGTTTTATTTTCACACAGCAGTACAATGCATAATGTGATGCATTCTCAGAAAATAACTTTAAGATCTTGAATATTCTTTTGTAAAAAGAAAACTTCAACAGAGAAAGTTTGTGCTTAAAAAGCGAATAAAACCAAACCATTTCTGGATTTGTGGGTTGGGGTTTTTTTTTTCAATTTATGAAGTGGAGATAGGTTATAAATCAGAAAAAAAAAAGTATTTATAGATGATACACAGCTAGCAATACCAGTTTCTACTGGCCAGTACAGCTGTGTGACTATTTCATCTTCCATGGTAACTTAAACACAAGAAAAAAGCCTTTACAGTTCAGGGCACTGCTGCCTGGCCAGAGATTGAGTGGGTTTGTAATAATTCATAGACCTTTCGCTTTCATTTTTCTAGTGCTGAGGAATTACATTCTGCTATTAAAATGGCTATGTGAATTGCCTGGTAGGGTGTATATATTCTACCTGCTCAAACAGACAAATAGAGCGTCGTGGAGAGCAAAGAGTTCTTAACAGCAGATATTGTAAGGAGTCCAGATGGATTGGAAGAGAGTTGCATGGTGTTTCCTCTCGTTCGTTGGTTGTTTTTCAGGTAGGGTCCCTTAAAGGATGTAGGCTAGCAAGCACTATTTATCTTCCTTGGACACTAGCCACATGTGTTCTTTTTTTTCCTTTTGTGCTACTTAAGAGCAAGACAGGAAAGGTGGAGAGAAACTCTTCAGCAGGGCCTGTTGTGATAGGACAAGGGGTAATGGTTTCAAAATAGAGGGAGGTAGATTTAGATTGGATACTGGGAAAATATTTTTTACAATAAGGGTGGTGGAACACTGGACCAGGTTGCCCAGCCCCACCCCTGGAAAAATTCAAGGCCAGGTTGGACAGGGCTCTGAGCAACCTGATCTGGTTGGAGATGTCCCTGCTTCTTGCAGGGGGATTGCAGTAGATGACCTTTGGAGGTCCCTTCCAACCCAAACCATTCTATGATTCTATGATTCTATGAGCCTTGTGGTGGAAGCAATCTGATGTTGCAAGGTTGGATAAAGCCTTGGGTATCAGCTGTCAGATCTGTGCGTGAAAGGCTTGAGAATGTCCAGGCAGACACTCTGCAGTGGCAAGCGGGCACACTTTGTGGGCAGCTCAGGCGAGGTTAGGATCTACACAGTTATTCCTTGGCATCAGTTTTAGCGCACTTGGCCACAATGGCAGTATCTGCAGCGCAAGCAGCCCTGACGTGGAGAGCTCAGTAGAGCTCATGGAACTATCTGGTGCTCCTTCCTTTCCAGAGTCAGAATTCTACTTATCATAGAATCATAGAATGGTTTGGGTTGGAAAGGACCTTTAAAGGCCATCCAGTCCAACCCCCCTTCAGTGAACAGGGACACCTTCAACCAGATCATGTTGCTCAGAGTCCCGTACTTAGTGTTTTTCCTTTTTATTTTCAGAATTTATTGATTTCCCTGCTTGGCTGGCAGGAGCCTGGGGGAAAAAATGAGTGTTTCTGCTGAGAAGTTCATTCTTAATGGTAGACAATGCTCATCTGAGACTTTTAATTGTAATAGAAAATGCTTCCATTAAACATAACTGGAAGAGCCCGGTCTGGAGAGGTTCCTAGGAGGAGATGATATGTGTCTATTGGTTTACCTGCTGTATACGGGCTTTGACTGGTTTGCATGTATGTGACTGCAGCAAATTGAAGACCCAGCACATGATTCTGAGAAGTAAAGAGAATGTTGGAGAGTTAACAATTAGTAAGAATAGTCAGGATCAGATCGTGCCAAAACACAACTTTTTTGGTTGAACTTTCAAGGCCATTTCCACAAAAATATCATGGCTCTTATTCCCCAATTTAAACTGCTGTACTCAAGGTGAAAGAAAAAGCTGAAAGGTAGTAGCCTATCTCTAAGCTATTTCACTCCTCAAGTGAGACATGAAGCTAGCTAAAAAAAAAAAAAAAATCCAAACAAAACCAAAATACATTTTTTGGTCTTTGTCTCTTCAAACTCCAGTTTCTCCATCAGTGAGCACAGTCTTATATTCTCAGCATTCACAAGGGGCTATGAGATGTTGGCCTTGAACCTTCATAAAAAATCCCAACTATAAAGCTTTGTGCAGACTGGGCAATGTAATTCACTGATGTCCACAATATAAGCTGAGATTTGTGCATGCCAAGAGCCATGCATGTTCCCAATAACAATGTCATGCTCTTATTGTCATCCTCGTAAACCTTCAGACAAGTCTGCAAAATATCTGTTCATTCAACATTCTTTTATTTTTTTCTCTTCCTTTTTTTTTTTTTTTCAAATAAACCCTAAATCTTGCCCTTGCATTTTACAGACTGATAAGTATCCTGACATTGCAGAACCTGGAACAGATTGTATCAACCTTCATTCTTTCCCTTGCAGGTGTAGCCTTGCAATGTGTGACATGCCATTCATAATATGAGCCAGAGTGTACAATGCAGAATACCAGTCTTTTGTTACTGCATGGAAAAAGGAGCTCAATTTTTAAATTGATTTGGGGAGAAGGAGGGAAGAGAAGAAATGGGTACTTATTAATTTCTTCTGCTAGTAAAACTCTTCACTTTCAAATTTAGAAAAGTGTCCATCTGTGGAGCTCAGGCTCAGTGTCTGTCTCAAAGCAGTGAAGCTGCACTGGTTCCCTCGAGCAGTGCTTCAGCCCTCTGAATTACTGCAATGCCAATTATAAACTCAAGTGTAAAGAACATAGAATAAATACTGCTCTGTGGGCTGGCAGTGTAATGTGTCAGGCCCGTTTCTCTGTTCATGTCTTCTCATGTCCTTAAGGAACAACTCCGATGGAATCAATGAAGTTAAGCTAAGTTAAAAGTATTTTGAAAGACTGGGCTTGATTCTGCTGTATTAAGCTCCTACCAGATGAAATTATCCCATCTTATGTCTTTACAGTGACTACAATGCATACAGATGCCACTACTATTCTAATAAATACTCTAAGGCTTAATTCTCCGTGTTAAATGATCGTAAATCAAGAGTTAGACCACTGAAGCCAATGGTGGTAAACAAGTCTCAGGATGATGTAAGTGAAGGAAGGCTCACGAGCAGTTCAGCCTAACAGGAAAATGAATGATGCTAGTTCAAAAATTATTTCATTTACATTTGGGATTGGTTTTATATACGTGATATATAGGACTGGTCTTCAGTTAGATTACATAGCTCTAGTTTCACTGATGTTCCTGGGGGGACAACAGTTTATACAATGAGGCTATGTTTTTATTTTTCTGACTGCATACATAACATGGTTTTAAAACATTTTGGTCTGATTCATGTGCTGGGACAACCTTCTATTTGCTTTATCTAATAATTTTTGAATGCTTAGCAAGTTTGCATATATAATTGCTACATTTGTAGTTGCAAATCAAACTTTGCCAGTTAGGATTACTGGAAGAAATCCTTTTGGCTGCAGTAGTTCTGCATACAAACACGTGATTGGGCGGCTGATGCTGAAAGCCTACACTGGGGAGTGCTACAGTCTGGGAGAGCTGGAAAATAGCTTTATTTCCATAACTTGTAGAAGAATATACCACAACAATATTAATCATTAAGAAAACAGTTGAAGTAATTGTTTTGCTAGGACATAGTGCTACATGTCTCACATGTACAAAAGTCGTCCATGACTTCAACAGGAAATTAATTCATCTTGAAGATTAAATATTACTATTTCTACATTGGTCAGTATCTTTCAGACTGTGCAATTTGATTTTTTTTTTTTTACTATTTAGATATGGAACTTTTTGTAACAGTTTACCAGTGATAAGTTTTAACTACTTCGTTCACTTTTTTGTTGTGTTTTTATTGATGAATAAATATCTGAAGAGGAAAGGGGGGGTCTCTGCAGGAACTGTATACAGAAATGCATTCTGAAAGGCAAGAGTGGGCTTGGGCTGAATTTTGTGGTCCTTGTGAAATGATTTGCAGTTTTTGCGAAACCTTCACAATTAACACTCAAGGGCATTGACTTTTGTGAGTGCTGGGTCATGGCCAGCCTTCCATGGCTGGCAAATCAGGTGTGTCAAGAATTCAGTATTGAGTATTTTGCTTTGAAAGGACCAGCTCAAGTGCAGCCATGAGGTGTTACTGTTCTGCCCATTGTGTTTTGGTGTGGCTGTTCAATTGTGAATCTGTAAAGAGATTTAATAATTTGAATACAATCCCTTGGACTGGTGTTTACTTCATATATTTCACCCCAAACAGCCTCTGTGTCTACCACAGAAGAAACAAAACTACAAAGTACCTCTCGTTTCCTTAGACTGATTCCCCAGACCATGGATGAAGCACGTTAGTGTGATGATGGGAATTTCATGACTGATAACTGTATCATTAAAAAGCACAAAACTAATCACTGAGTATCAGTATACTTGAAGTAGTCCTGCTTGTTTAAAAAATTGATTAAACCCTTCTTTAGGATAAATATCTGTTGAAAAAAAAAAAAAAAGCTGAGAGAAAATTGATTCCTTGTAACATTAAAAAAGTGATGATAATTTCTTCCCCCCCCACTAGTATGTAATCAAGCCATAATCAAACATGAGCCATAAAATTAGTAACAAAATTATTCTGCTTTTAGCTGCTAGTACACTTCACCTAAACCAGGGCTTATAAGCCAAGCCCTCAAAATCTATTTTATGTGGTTTGTTATGTTTTCAAGAATGAAAGACAAGAGCCAGAGTGACTGCACCAAAAAGCTCGTGGAAAGCAATAAGGGATCTCCATCTGCTACATGCAGTGGAGAATCAGCTGTGAACAACTTTAAGACACCCAAGTCTCCAAGCTATGCATGATTTATGGGGGCATCTAACCCTAAGAGCAATGTGAGCAGACCACTGCAGTGATTAAACCCTATTTGAATGTTTTGTTAGGATAGTTCATGACAGGACAAAGGGCTCCTTATTCCCTTGCGACAACATCTCATACACAGCCTTCCTCCCTTGGCTTTCTCTGTACTAATCACCCCTAAAAGCTAAATAACAGAGGTTTCCAAAAAAGCCTGGAGGAGGAGTCCTAAGGCAAATGGTTAATGCCTGATCTCCCAGACACAGGGCTAATTAACTGAATCTTTAAAACATCCTGATGGGGATTTTCTGCATGCAGGTATTATCAATTATCTCATGAATTCAAGAGCTGCAATTCCCGGTAATTAACACCGCGTATTCATTGCAGAGGACAGGACTGTACAAGGGGAAATAGCTGCTGCAAACGTGGAATTCTCAAGTTAAATTGTGCCTTTGAATAAAAGGGATCCATAGCTGAGGGTCAAGACAAAGAAGTGAAACATGCTTTGTGCGTGATACACAGAGATAGCAAGTGATAAGGATATAAGGAATAAAACACTTCCAGACTGACATCTGCACACTTCTGCACACATTTCCACATGTGGTACCATCATACGCATTTTCTGTCTCGCAGGTAGCAGGGACATAGGCAACTACTGGTGTTATGAGCTGCCAGCTTCACATGTGATGAGGGAAAGTTTCCGTGCCCATATGGCCCTAAGTTTTAGTTTACACTCAGTGAGAGTGAGTGCAGGTACCACTGAAGGCTGCATAAGCTGGAGGTGACAGGTTACAGGGTTTGTGCGGTACTAACAGCTAACACACGTCCTTGGCCACGGGGCACTGGAAAGCTGAACTCATTTTGGGACTCAGTTTTCAGACCTAGGGAGCTTAAAGTGAAATATTTGAATGTGTGGCTAAGGCACATTAACGCTAGCTTGGTGCCACTCTGGTCACTGAGTTAACACTGGGATGCACAAAATAAATATGTCTTTGGCTTTAGATGGTTATAGGCAACTGGCTGTAAAGATGAGGCTCTGGGCTCAAACATGAAAAGAGGTTATTCTACATGGGATCTATTGATTTTCCAAAAGAATAACAAGCTTTCTCTTCTTCACATCTCTTATTTAGTTGTTAGATGCTGCTGGAAGTGAGAACTTGTGCACAGCTAACGGGCTTCCCAATGTTCATGACTGAAGGGAGCGTTCCGTGCATCACCTGTAAAACAGGGGTAAGAAATAAATGAGTTCTTTTTTTATTAGTCATGATGCAAAATTGATAAAGAGGGATCATTTTAAAAGCACAGACTGTGCAAAACCCAGCGGTAAAATTGCATCAAAGTTTTAATAAGAAAATGCAGGTTTGTGATTATGTGGGCCAGTCCCAGGACGAACTAAGGCTGGTCCTGGGATTGACTAATTTGAGATCTCCAGTTTACCCCTTCTACTTACTCTGTGTGGAGGCACTGGTTCTAATACAAACAGGATGACTTTTTTAGCTTATCTCAAGAGATTTCTGAAGCTGTGTGTTATAATTTTTTTTTGTGATGTGACTGTAGATACAACTTGGTTTGGGGAAAATCCTTATTGCCAGCTCTGGTGGTGTTGTTTTTGAAAGCTAGAAGTGTCAGTTCCAAATTATTTGCCCAGTAGGAAGTCCATGCAAAAAACCAAAAAAAAACAAAACCTAAACAAAATCCACTAAATTATATTAAAGAACTGAAAGCATGAAGTGGTCATTTGGCACTGCCAACTGCCGTGCAGAAGTTCGGATGATCACACAGTTGTCAGTTTTGCTATTCAGAAGCGTATATCTTTCAGGCAAGGTAGACCAGGCTTAGCACGGCCACAAGCTGCACCATGACGCCACTGTGAATGATGTCTTGTTATTGACCTGAACTGATTATTCAGAGAGATTCTTGTTATACTTAAACTTCAAGACCTAACATTACTGGGCAGACAGGCAGTGTTTTAAATCTTAACAGGTGATACAGTTTAGGATAGCCAAAAAAAAATTATATTTGACATTTATTAACTATAAACGTTCATTAATTTTTTATCAAATGAATCAGTTTTTCCATCAGACCCTCTTACTTATTTTATCCTCTGTGACATTTAAATTGCACCCTTGCTGCAAATGTTACTCGGAACCTATAGCTTGGGTATCCACTTGCTAGGTGTAGCCAGTAAATTGTTCTTAGATTTGACTTAGTATCTTAACTTCCAGAATGTGGCTTGTGCCAATTCTGCCAGTGATTAAAGACAGCAATTTTTTCCTCGTGTCAGCCCTAAAGGCACTGTCTGGGATTGGATCCTTGTTGCACTATGGACCATAGCCATATAGAGAAGACTCAAGTCCTGAAAATCAGAAGTATGTTCAACTACTGTTTTGTATTGAGTCCCTAGTGGTTTTTCTTTCATTTTCTCTTACTCTGTTCCGTTCTCTATTTTATTAAAAAATAGACAGAAACACGCACAGACATGCACACGCGTGTGCACACACACAGTCACAAGTGAGCAGAGTAATGATAACAGTAATCTCTTTGTCTCTTGAGACAGACACACGAAATAATTTTCTGGTATTTTCCTTCAACATATTTTTCTCTATCTTTCTTCTCTGCAAAGCAAAGGAGAGGGAAGAATTGGGGGTTTTTTGTACTTGGTTTTTCCCTTAATTCATCCTGGGGTATCTTTGGTGTTTCTAAATGTAGGTATGATCAGCACATCCCTAATAAACCCGTTAGCTCTGCTTACGTACAATTTTAGCTCCTTGCACCCTGTTAACATAGACTCTTAATGCAGCTGGCGAGTTTTAAAATCATCTTGGAGTGCTTCACTGGACTGAAGAAATAATTAATTGAAGGCTCTCAGCACGTGCTAAGTAGCTCGGTTGAGTCTGAAGATCTGAACAATTGCTTTGTTTTTTCCTTTCCTTATCACCATTAGCCATTTTCGCTGGATAGAGATACAAAATAACTAGCCTTTACAGTGAGCCATTAAACTGTCATTTGGGCAACTGTGCATGAAGAGGCATCAGATAACGGTCAGTGCTGGAGTAGAGCAGGGTTTGTGAATCATAGCTGTCTCCACTGTACTTAAATCACATTCACCACTGGAGCAGTCAAGGGTTTCATTAAAGGGAGAAGCATTCATCTAGAGAAATATATCCAAAAAATGAGAGTAAATAAAAGCCTTACATTTTTCTCTATTTCTCTTCATGTTTTATTTACCACAGTGGGGGCTTAACAAGGTAGCAAATGTAAAGAGCAGTGAGATAACCACGCAGAAGAGGATTCTCAAAATGAACACAGTGACATTTTAAAAGAGACATTCCACATTGAGGCAGATTTAGGGTTTTTTGTATTTATACAACACTTAGGGGGATGGTAGAGGGGATGCTGTAATCATATTTCAGTGGGGAAAGTGCAAAACTGACTGAAAAAAAAAAAAATCTACCTCTGCAGAGACATACATCTGGAAAGAGGAAGTAATTTCTGTTGAGAAACAGGATCTCTCCTCTACCGCTTACAAAGCACGTGGAAAATAAAAATAGCTACCTTCATATTATTTGTATGTATTAATTGTGTGATGCTGCCTGAAAAGTGGTAATTACTGCACAGGCAAGAATTGCAGTCTTTGCCCCCAAAGAGCCTGCAGTTTAAATAAGGAAAGTCTCTGCAAGTGAACGAAACCCTGGAGGCACCACAGGGGCTTGGGGACAAGGGAAGGGGCAAAGGGCCAGGAGGCTGCGACAGCATGACTGTGTGGCTTCTCCTCCGTCTCTGATAGCTGTGACCTGAGTCTTTTAATAATTTAACAAAAAAAAAGGGGAGGAGAGTGAAATGGGGTGACAGAGGAGAAAAGCTTTCACATGCAAAGGGTGAGGAGCAGAGAGCCTGGGTCCAAATTAAGTGATGGTGAAGGTGCAAAGAGCCTGGGGTAAGGGGTGAAGCAGAAATGGGCATACGGCAGGCAGGAGACCTAGAGCTGCCTGAAATGTGCATGCTGAATGCATGCTGCATGCCACCTTCCTTCTGCGTTTCCCCAGTAAGGCTGCTTTGGCTGTCCCCAACAAAAAGCACCTTCATCTCCCAGGAACAGGTGCAGACTCCTCAAGGAGGGAAATCTGTGAGCCACTGCTCTGTCAGAGCAAAAATGTAGCTCCTCCTAAGAAATGACAGGGGTGAACCTTTCCCTGCCAGGAAAAGGAGGATAATTAATCCATCCAGCAATGACTCCTCAGAGCAGGTCACTGCTACCAGCCCAGGAGCGTTGACCAAATTTTCCTCTTTTCTAGTTGGAACCCATCATCGACTGCCCCTGATCTGCTTGTCAGGGAAGAGGGATCCTCCTGCTCTCTGCAGCAGCCTGTCATCTCACCTCCTCAGGGAACCCAGCCCTGTTACCAGCGCTCTGCAAGAGGAGGGGAAGATGCTCTGTGTCTCCTCTCTCCTGGTGCAAGCACGTCAGGTGGCAAGATCTATCCTCTGGGCCTTGCATTCAGCCCTCTCACGTAATTACCAGATGCTGGGCTTTATACAGCAGTCTCTTAAGTATCTATAAGCTGAAGGCCAGAAATCACATCACAAGTCTCCTCCGAGCCACTTGGACCATGTTGCTGTCCATTGTGCATAGTCATTGGTCGCAAAATGCTGCTGAATTCAGGATGGCAGGGCTTCAGTTGGCTTTGCATGGCTTAGCATGAGGCAAACTCACAAAGAGAGTCTGGCCCTGAGGTTTAACGGCATCTCAGTCACTTTGGGGCCTGGCAGCCTGGGCTTCACAGACCTACGAGTTTGGGGTCTTAATTCTCCACTGTCATAGAGCGACTGGAAATAGTTTAACTGAAACTCTGGATTTGCAAGAAGAACTTGATTTGAATCCAAATATTACCTTTATTACTTAGTTCTGTGTCTGCATAGGTCCTCCTGCCTCCAGTCAGTCTTGGTGTTCAACATATAAACTATGTATAGTCAATATATAGTTGTCTTGAAAGGCTTTTGCTGTGTGAGCACAGCCACATGCCTAGCTGCTTGCTCACACACCACTTGCTGCATTTTTTCTCCTGGGTACTGTTTTGCTCATGCTGCATTTACCATCGGCATACGGCATGATCGCTGTGCGTCACGCTGCGCTGGAAAAAGCTGTGGACGGGCGCTGGTTGGGGGAAATTGGAGTGAAATGTCTGATTCTGCAGGCAGACCTGGTGCATGGGGAACTTCAGTCCAGCAGCAAAGCTCAGCTGAAATCTGGACAATGGTGCAAATGTGCTCACAAACCAGCTTACAGGGTCTGGGTCTGCATGTTTGTGATGCTATGAGCGTGGCATCCTCTGAGATGGAAAACACGGCCATGGCTGGGGTGAGCCAAATAACAGTACGTAACTGGGCTCAGGCTCAGGGGGATGAGTGGCTTCCTCTGAGCTTTGGCTTTTCTTTGAAAAAAAAAAGAAAAAACTCTCTGAGGTCTATTTTTTAACTTAAGAACTAAGGAAAGTCAATGATATAATTTCTAAAAATTAACAACAGAAGCAATCTAAGCAATAACCTATTTGGTGAAAATTTCTGTTATACTTGGAGATGAAATCTTGACTCCCTGGAATTTGAGGATGAAACTCCCACAGCTGCAAGCTGGGACAAAAATTTCACCCTGAAACTGGGATTTCTTGTTGTTTCATCTTCTTGCATCAAATGCTGTCAGGCAGCATGTTTTTTTTCTGTTCCAGTGCACAGCCCTAATTCTACTCTGCAGCATTTCAGGGCTCTAACATTGTAAAATGTAGGTTCAAACAAGATCTTTTTCCATAGGAATGTGTTAAACAGGCCATGAAAAGCCAGCATGATCAAAAGATGTTCTACAAAGTATTGATATTTCACTGCTTCTTACCTTGAGCTTCTCCAGTAATTCACCATATCAGAAATACAATATTTGTAAGTTCTTTTTCATAAAGGTCTTTATGGGTTTGGAAATTTAAACACCGAGAAGCTGAAGTTGAATTGGAAACCAAAAGTCTCTAAGCTTGTACATCTTAGGAAAAAAAAATTCAATTAAGTGGGATTTTAGCTGTTTCAATAAAATTGGACTCTCCCTTTTCAAGATAAGGGTCCTATAGAGCTGAAGCAACCTTTATGTAGCAGGAATATCCACTTCTACTAAACATATAATCCTAGCTCAGGATACAATACACACAACAGGAAATCAATGTATAGTAGAATCAATTTGAAAATATAAAATAAACTAATATATGAGTGGAAAATTGACTTCCTATGGATTAAAAGCAGCACAAATGGTAGAAAAATCTGGCTTTTTAACAGGATGAGGTGGGTGGTAATAATAATGCAACTGATTAACTAGCTGGACTCAAGCTGCTGTGTGTGCACATAGATTTTTTTTCTTTGGTAGAAGGATTCAAAAAGGAAATAATTTATTGGTGCACTTTGCTCAGTGTTTGTCATTGAAAGGATGCAAAGTGTGTACAGCACTGTGAAAAAAAGGGGAAAAGTAAAAGATAGGAAATGTATTATTTAAAATATCAACACCGTAAAGGGTGTAGGATTACTGCAGCAATCCCATTATAGCTGTGGGGATATATAAATGTTTCCATTACGATTATCATTGAGGAGTTTATAACTCAGCCATTGAGATTTTTATTTTTTAAGGGGATTTAATGTTTGTGTAATACCCTGTACTGCCAGTTTGGAAACCGAAAGTCTCGTATTTGCTTTCAGAACAGATGCAATCGAACACAGAAGGAAAGCAGCCTCCAGGATGCTCAGTGCCATCCTCCATCCTGCCATCAGCAGGTCCTTCTACATCTGATGCTTCAGGCCTTTTTTAGTCATTGGTACCTCCCTGGTGATTGCTCTCAGGGAAAACAAAGTAGGGACAAAACAGACTGAGACACAAAAGCTATTCAACACAGCCCATGGGCATAAATGTTAGGTTTCTCTATTTTTGAAGCAGTGCAGAATGACACCATAAACCTCATGTTTAGGAAAAAATACTGTATTTGGTCACAGGACAGAAAAAGAGCAGTCGTCTTTCCTGAGGCTGAGCCACTGTCTCTTGGGATCACTCCAAAGCAAAGTTTGGAGGAGTCCATGTGCTATTGTGTGCCCCTGGACAACGCCTGTTGAATTTTGGGGACAAAGTCTTCCCAAAATGAGGTATCCAAGTTACTTCAGTTACAAGATTGGAGCCCAATTAGGACAACACAACATACCTGCGGACTGCTCAATGCAATGAAACGCAATTACGAATTCTCCACATCAGCCAGTTTCATCCGGGAACTTCAAAGCTGTACACCTTTGCTTGATGCAGTCAACATTAATCTCGTGTGGATGTAGCTATGATATAGACAGAGGGGCTGTGCAGCCACATGGCTTCTCTTCCATCATGTGACTGAGAATACACAAATTAAGTGGGGTTCGGATCCGACGTAGGTTATGTCCTCAATGGGACCAATGCTGAGTATCAGAAGAGTAGAACTCCTCATACAGATTGCATGCCAAAAAAATAGCTGGACTCGGGTCACAAGCTGGTAAGTTAATACAAAACTCCATCATCATTCTGATTCTTACAGGAGTGGAGTTAAATGGCTTACTGTTATTTTAAAGCCCTTTAGCTACCTATATTTTTCTTTTTTTTCTCATCTCACAAGAAGGACTTGTGAGTAACATAGAGCAGAAGTGGAAGGGAGAGGGAAGCAGATTGCTAACACTGGACTAATCCATTGGGTTGGAGCGTCACGCGTTAGAGAAGGTAGAGGATGTACGGATGTGCATCTTTTCTTCCTGATCCTGGGCTCAGCCATCAAAAAGTGTCTTTGTGCAAAGTCACAGGCTGAGTCAGAGCAGCACCCAGCAGACTACTGAGTTCTTATTGACTAAATGTAGTTGTGCTGTGAATAGACCTTATCTTTAATCTTTGTGCAAACCTCCCGCTGATGTGTGTGGGAAATCTGTTGTGCATGGAGTGTGGGGGTATTATTTTAGATGAATATCTGATATCATTTAAACTAGAATAGGTTCCTCTCCACAGAATGGGTTTGTCACCACTGACCTAAATTCCATGCGCTAAAAGCTATAGAAAATGATAGACACACAGCACAAAGGCTTGGGTGTTGTGATTCAGAAAGGGTGCTACTGGGTAAGAGTACTTTAGGATGTTGGAATGGTTATTCTTTACTGCTAGATTTATTCTGTTGCCTAAGTCTCATGTAACAAATGGCTACTCCTTTAAACCGATCTTGACGTAGAGAAGAAAGTAGTCTAGATTTTTCTCTTTTTGTAGGATTGCAACATAAACATCTGCAGCTGTCAATGATCAAGAAAGTGCCTTGCAATCTGTATTCGCTACAACTGGCAGATCATTTTGCACTCAGTAATTCCATGGCACTTTTCACTTTGCTTTATAAGGGCAGAGGAATCCTTGAAAAAAAATGCATACCTAGAGAATATATATATTTTTTAACGAAGACTAAATCTGCTAAACCTTCCAATTGAGAAGTGATGAAAACCCAGCTTGGTATCTTAAACAAGTCAGATAACCAAAAAAACAGTAGAGACTTTTAACACCTTATTAGCCGCATTAAGAATTGTTACTGCAATTGATGTTACCAGGATATGTGATGTATTCACGTAATGAACTGCTTTTCAGCCATCCTGAGATGTCTCATATGTCAGTCTGGAGGCTGCGATTCTCCAAACAGATAGGAGTAATGAAGGTGTGTCTAGCACTAACTGAGCATGGAGTGCATTTTAAAAAATGAAAACAATAATCATGCTAAATAGGACTGTTGGTTGAAGCCATTAGTATCTATCAGATGAGCTGCGGAAGCATTGACAGAAATAGTTTAATATATTGCCAAGGGTGATTTCTAAAGTGTTTCAACCCTGTAGGGCTTTAGAAGGCTGGCTGAACCTTTTCTCACCCTCCTGAGGTCAGGGACAGCAAAGTTTAGCGCACGGGTATGCCACCCACACAACTCTGAATGGGTTGAGGACTTAGTTGCTCCAGCTTCAAAGGAGCTTCTTGTACCTAAAAGGACTGAACAGATCCTCCACATCCTCCATGCACAGCCTGCATTGGCCACTGCCTCGTGCCTTCTGCAGCATTTACGCTTGGGGAGACAGGTCTGTCTGTCGTGTGACACCTTAGCTACAGGGGGAACAAGAGCAGAGAAATGGCATTGCAGGGGAAATTTGGAGATATTCCTCAGTGCTGAGGACAGCTTCTAGCAGCACCAAAACCTACCTCCTCTCTTCAGATCAGTGACAATTGATGCTTACGCTCTCCCTGGTTTTCCCTAACAGGTGAGTGATTAAATTTAGTATAGGCAAGGAGCTATGCTGAGGATCATACACCACATTGGTGCAAGGAGGCTTGCGTGGGAATTTATTTTATAATCACTCTGCTAAAAATCACTATTTCAGGTGTTGATACTGAGCAGGAACGAACATTTTGAAGAGGCACATACATCCAAGGAAGCCTTCTTAAACACTAATGTTAACGAAGTCTGACTTGAGATCTCGGCTGACAGATGACCAGCCCCACTCCATCCATTGTGCTGCAACATTTTCTTGAGCCTCAATTTATCAGCAATGAAAGTCAGCTTGCCTAAACCTCGTGTCACCATAAGTTGCAGCACTGTATGCATGAGGCATATGGTAGCACAGCTCCTGAAAATCACAGCGCTACACTGTAGGTGGGTTTTGTTGTGCAGCTCCCAGCCTGTTTCCCACTCATCAAGTGACTCCAAAAACACCTGGTGCAAAATGTATGGACCCTGCACTGTGTTAGATGGGGAAAAATATTGTCATAGCAGGACATGCTTCTTCTGCATCTTGCTGGTGGGTACAAGGTAGAGATAGATCTTGGCAAGGAGATAGATATTTGATAGTAGTGTGTCCTGTAGGGTTTAATCATCACAGCACAAATGGCAAAATAAGTACTTTAAAGCCACATATGTTGACAACTTTGAAGCCCAGAAGTGGGTAGGGATGTGTTCCCAGCCTGGAGGAATGGGGACAGTTTGGAAAGAGGTGGTGGGATCAGACCAGCAACTGCAAAGGAAGCAGCAGCAACAAAATAGAGAGGAGGGATTAGTGAAGGATTTTTGGAGGAGGGATAGCTAGAATAAAAAGCCCATCAAATGCTTTTGAAGTGTTTGTGAGTTATACCTGAGTTACATTTAAATGGTTAAACACACAGGGATTATAGGGTGTTTTGCCAGGGAATGAAACAGGAATGCAAATAAATGCTTGCTGGGCTGACAGGAGTGTCTTTGACCAGGGTCTGATGGGACCAGCTGAACAGAAGCCCTTAAAGCACATTTTAAAATTCAGCCCAATCCAGAGGTTGGGTTAAACACATTGTGAAAGGGTTTCTGAAGAGGAACCAATATGCAGATTGGCTCTCAAATGAGTGGGAGCAGAGGAATATTACTGCTGTATTTATTCCAACCTTCGTATGATTGCACTCTAATGTATATACATTATAAGTATTTATTTGTATTGCAGTAGCCCATAGCTGCTGCTATCATGCACTAGGATTCTATTTTGCTAGCCACTGCACAAAGCTATAACAAAAAAAAAAAAAAATCCCTCCTGCTCTATAGGGTTTGTATGGTCTCAGTAGATTATTTGTAAATATATTGTCACTATCAGTTCTTTATGGTTCCCCAGTACGGCTATGAGCAATTATAGAAATTTCTATGAAGAAAAGAAACAAGTCTCAGTACAAGTTGGCATTTATCCATGAAGATTTAGTTACCTAATTTATAAACATTTTGTAAATATGAATTAATCTTGACATGGGTGATTTTGTGCTGAATTAAATAATCATACTTACAGTCTATAATACACTTGGACAATAGGTAAATTAGTCCTTCATTAAAAAATCATGAAGGAAAATGCATAATCTGCAGCAATGCCTAGAGGAAAAATTACAGTTATTTGAAATAAAAACACTATTGTGAGCAAATTTGTGGAGGTTGTTTTTCAGTTCGTTTTCTTTTCAAACACTATTATGGATCTTCCTGTGTATTGTCTCCATCATGAGATTTCCAGTTGAGAGTATTAACTAAATACCCAGGGTTTAATTGGAAATCAGAGGTAGAAAAATTGTAAATCTCCTTTCAGTCATTTGTCTCTGCATGGCCTGCATCTCAGCAGCAGGCAAAACAGTATGTGCTTTTACATCTGATTAATGCTAACGAAAGCTGTGATTAAAACATCCTTGAATTCTTCTGTCATACAGCACAATTTAAAGTTGTGAATTATCCTTCAAAACAGCACAAGTGGTGCAACTGTACATTAGCATAACAGCAAACCTTATTTACACAAGCACAAATGTTGTGTAAATTGGCCTTTAAGTGGGTTTTAAATGGCAATCACTTGGTAGGTGTTTTCAGAACTGCTAAATAAAAAAAAAAATAGCTATAGTGCAATATTTTACAAATGAATACTTTTAATGGGCCTATTTTCAATTGAATTGACTATTAAAACAATGAAGGCAGAAAATGACAACAGTTATTTAATCTGGGATGCAATATAAATACTGGAACATTTTTGAATTGTTCAGCATCTTGTAGCAGAAAGTATTTGTGAAAGTCAAGTGGTTATTAAGCTTACAAACTCCCTGCCTTGCCTTTCTATCATGCGCAACCATAAGCTGGGCGACGTACGCAGCTGAGGGGCAACAGAAATTCAAACCAAGAGTGTCTCTTTTTATAATTTTTGCAGAGCACAGACGGGACTGGTTTATTACTCCTCATGCTGAGGAACTGCTCTCAGCAGCTTCAGAAGAGGGCTCCATAGCAGAAACCATGCAGCTCTGCCTCTTGCATCTGCCCTGCTGGACGTGAGCCCTGCCAAACATAGATCACGCCTTCCTAAAAAGCCCAAGTCGCACTGCTGGTCATGAATATTATTTATCATGAATATTATTTATCAGTAGGATGACAAGAAAGAGGTTTTTTTTTCTCCTGTGATCTTACTTTTGCCCTACATTTTCTTTGTTTGTAGGAGCCTCTGTCTAGGGAGAGCTACAAGCATGGATCTAGAGATGGTCCCCATCCCAAGGAAACATCTCTCACTGTCAGTCTCATCTCTATGCCCTAGAATGTGTCCTGGGTGACAGACGTGGTGTTGGTAGGTGACAGCAAAACCCCAGGTATGGCCACGTGCATTGGGGAGGGTTCAAGAATGGCAAGGGTGCTGGAGCTCAACAGAGGGACATGAGTTTATACTGATGTACAGGTTTTATTTGTTGTGGTCAATAGATAAGTGGTACATGGCTTGCCAGATCAGACTATTCAGGCAGTGGCGAAGCAGGTCAGTTAACAGCTTTGGCCATCCCCTGGTTTGAGACCTATTCGCTCAAGTCTGTCACAGTAGTCTAGTTTCCTAAATTTTATGGGCAAACTGGGGACTGAAGGAAAACAGAATAGAATAGAATAGAATAGAATAGAATAGAATAGAATAGAATAGAATAGTTCAGTTGGAACAGATCTACAGCAATAATCTAGTCCAAATACAGACTGGAAATTGTGTGAGGGTACAAGATGACACGAAGACAGACAAGCTGTACTGCAAAGCCTACCACAGATGTGCGAAGTAAGCAAATATCAAGTTCAACGTCATTCCTAGTGTTCAATCTACATTTTTGTCTGAAATACTCTTATTTTAAAGTCACTTTTTTTTTTGCAAGAAGCTGGTTGTTCCCAGGAGAATAGACAGAGCCGTATTTCCTGGAGTAAAAACCTGCCTGTCCTGAAGCTCAACTAAAATCTCAGTGCTGATTAATACACCAGAAATAGCAATTTGGTACCAAGCCAGAGAATAAAGTGTTTCTACCTGGAGAGAGAGGATAAAGCTGCAGCAGAACAGTAGTGGGCATGGCTGGTACAAAGAGCAGGTCCCCACCTTCTCTGAGGGACATGGTACATTGTGCACCTCTTCAATGTACATAAGGAGTTTCTCCCAGGCCAGAATGAGACCCAGAACTGAGAAATTTTTTTTCTTTAATTTTGGGCTGAATTCTGTAAATAAATAGTGATTAACTGTGTCGTGTTGAAGTATGCTGCTCCATGGGCTCAAGAAGTTCACAACAAAGAACATGGACAAAGAGCTCAGGATGAAGAGCTCTCTTGATGGGACAATGGTCAACACTACATGCAGTCTTATGGTAACTTAAAGAGCAAATTGGAATTGGATCCATTTGCACTTTGAATTCAGCTGATGAAGAAAAACTTCCAAAACTACTATCAAATGTAAAGGAGAAGATGAAAAAAGAAAATTTTGACAGAGGAGATGTCATTTTCTCTTCTTTTTCCAATAGCAATTATTCTGTCTGCGTACACTGGATCAGCCGTTGGAATTACACAGACCTAAAACTTGCGTGAAATCAGAAACATGATTGTCTTAGGCTTCATTCTCTGCACCATAGGAACAGGCAGCTCACAATCAGCCCTGGTATATAAAGCCTGTTTGCCAGAGTGATGTTTAAAGGTTTTATGCAGTTACATTGAAGCTAATATTTCAACTGCTTGGATTCATATCCCTACTAGTTTCTCACAGATGACGGATTTGAATGAATGAGGCACTAATCAGTCCCTGGTAAGATTTGGTGATGTTTCTCCCGTGTTTGGCATTATGCCTTCTTTTTATTTGTAATTTGTGCTTTTATACTCAGTTATCTCTTTTTAAAAAATTCTGTTTACAGCCTTCACTTTCTCTTTTGATTCTTCCTTAGTGCCATCAAGACTTGCACTAATAGTTATTTAGATCAATTTAATCCTAGGACACAGGCACATGCTAATTCCTGCTGTTTCAGACCTAGCATCCATCAGCTGATTGGTCCTCCCTCTGCTCCAAGAAGATTTCACTTGCAATGTGAGTGCTCCTACAATATTTCGGGGCAAAGGGAACCATTGCTGATCACCTTTATTCTAACAATGCCCTTGGGGCTGTAATACTCACTTGCCCTTCACTATCCTCTCTGTAACGTGGGGGATATCATCTACTTTATGTTCATTCTGGTCTCAACATGTCTAAATTTTAAGCACATTGTTTTCTCAGTGTTCGGATATATCCGCAATTTCTAAGTTAAAAAAGGCTCACCCTTAGCAAAATGGTAGTTTTTGCACCAACATTGTCAGAAATGAATTGCTCCAAAGTAAAAATAATTACTTTGTCAAATGTAAAATGAGATAAAGGAGTAAAGTGATGATATTTTCACTTGAGGTTCTGGGAAACAAAGCTGGGAAATGTAGCACAGCTCCAGTTTGGCAGTAGTGCAGGATAAAGTCAGCACAGGTGCTGTGCAGGCCACCTGCCTTCAGTCTGCACAGACCTAACTGGGTGAGCACTGGTTCACTACCGATCCCTTGAATTTGCATTTTGCTTTGGGAACCTGCACATCTCGAATGTGTTTTCTTAGGCTGTTAACATACTGGAGACTGCTTTGGGGTGGCATGGGAAGAACCCCCTGCTCCTGCTTTGAAGATGCTCTGCTGTTGACATGTGGCTGATATGCCAAGTTTTCAGTTAATACTGCCTTTTTTAGATATACTGAGAGATCTTTAACCTCTTGGTTTTGGTATTTGAATTGTCCATCCTTCCACAGAATTGAACCTGTTTGAGCTCATGAGTTTATCCATTTGAGCATATCACTGCAGTAAACAGATCTCCGCTACACTCAAATTGCAAATGTTTTTATGATCACAGACTATAGCATCCTCTGTGCTATACCCAGCTTTGTCCAGCCAGTCCTGGGCTGGAAGCTACACAGTAACTTAAATTCTTTGCTCATTTTTTTTTGCTGTCTGTACTTTCAGGCCTGGCTCCAAAGCAGCTTGAACTCTGGGGAATCACCTGGATTGAAACAGCAGCAAGAGAATTGAAAACATTAATGTACCAATGGAAAGAAGGCAAAGATGATTGCAATACCCTAATCTACTAAGCCAACACAGAAAAAGGAACAACCCAAAATATTTTCTTGTATTATATGCAGTTCTGCTTTGAAAAGTAAATAGCTTGAAATTTAGCTGCCCTCCTGACTTCCAGGACAAGTGTGTAGAATTTAGAAATCAAAAGATTACTTTTCTAACTTCAGAGCTGTTTATTCCACTATGAAACTCAAACTCATGCTTTCAACTCTTCTTCATGCTCAAATATCTCAGTAAAGAAGATGACTGATTGCTGACTATTTTGCTGGTGACAGAGAAGACAGGCAATATTCATCTTGATGTTCTGCATCTTCACTGGCCCTGCCATGTGAACAGAGGTAGCATTTGGACCCTCTGATGAAATCTCTTCTCTCCCTGATGAGTACGTGTGACTGTGAATCGCTCACAAGCGTACCCATGTTTGATACCAGCTGTACTCCTTGCATTGCTCATCAGCAATATAAGTGTTGGACATCCTAACCCTTCTGTCATTCAAGAGAGGAGGTGGGACAACATTTTGCTTTCCTCTTACAGCCAAAGAGGCTTAAGTTCAGCAGTCACTCATTGCTATAAATTCAGAAAGGGAACGGCACTGATTTTACACTGAGCTGGACTGGAGAGGGCCTAAGGGCAGCAGGGACAAAGGAGGGCTACAGTTCTGTTTGCAGTCACACAAATGTCTGATAATGCTCTAAGCGACTGAAGCAGATTCCTTTGGCTCATGGTTTTCGATGGCTGCACATGCACATAGCAATGAGAATGTAAAAAGCCCCACCCGGATGCTGCGTGCAGCAAGCTTAGCCTTCAAAGGCAAGGAACAGGGCTCCTCTGAGGCATGTCAAAGTCAACCAGGTCATATAGTCTTTATCATAAACTATCATAAATAAATGTTCCTTCTGAAATCCCTTAGATTCCCTTCTCTGACTTTTCCTACTTGAGGCGTCTTCCCAAATCTCACTCCTCTGATGGTAAATTTCTTCTAATTTTCAGTCTACATTTATTTATGGCCAATTTGAATTTTATTATTTGAGTATTATTTATTCATATGCATCTGCTCTTGTGCCAACTTTACACTTTAGCTTAAATAGATTTTCTACCTGCTGGAGAAGATGCTCCTTTGATATATTTATAGGGAGAACTATATCACATATCAGCCTTCATTTCTCTAGGCTAAGCAAGCAAAGCTCTCTTAAAAAGAAAGGCCTCTATTTCTCAAAATATCTTCATAACTTTTCTCTGCCTCGGTTCAGTGTGTTAACTCATCTTTCCTGGGAGTGGTTTTAGGAACTATATTCATTTTTTAATGTAAAGTCTGGTGCTGGGTCCATACGTCCAATATTTCCTTAGTTCTACTGGAAAATACATTGTCTGATGCAGTCTAGAATCATACTTACTATGATCAGCAAATCAGAAGAGCTGGAATGGGCACCTGCACTGTCAGTTGTGCCATGAATAATTTTCCTTCAAGTCTTTCTCCTCCTGCCTTGATTCCATCTGAGGATCTTCCTCTTTGTAGCAGAAATTTTTGATCACAACACTGCATTTCAGACTGTTTCAGGCAGGTCTCTGTATGCTATTCCAGACCTTCTCCCTATGAACAGATTTCCTAGTTTTGTGTCACCAGCAAATTTTCACCATACAAGCCAAGTCTATGAGTGAAATCTGAGAGCCAAAAGAGGACTTGGGGACCTATGCTTAGATGTTGCAGTGTCTAGTAGTGCAGGTGTCCGGCCCTTGGTGCACAGTCCAACTCTTGGACAGGGTCTGTGAGTTCCTTCACCAGGGCATAGGGAGAGCAAGTGCACCTTAAAATGCAATCTCAGAAGGACCCGTGCTGAATAAGAAGTGCCAAGAATAAGCAAAGATTCAGTATTGCAGGTGCTTTTTTACCCATTCTCCAAATGCCACTGAAGACAAGGCACGTGCCTAAATTAGAAGTGCAGATGTCTACCAAGCCCACAAGCTATAATGGTCAGGTAGATGTAAAAGGGGAGGTAAGAAGACAGATTGCAGTGTTGGACATTGACACTGTAAATCATCTTCTCAGTCTTTTATCAGACTCCTTTTGGAGCTGGCTTGAAAATAATAAATAAATATGGTCCCAAGGCTGAAGCAAAGCATTTATCAGGAATGAACTTCGCTCAGTCTGTTCTCCTGCTGACTCCAGCATCACCAAGAGACCTTCTGCCAAGAGTCCTCAGCACTGTACCTGCAAACTGACCAAACTCAATGGTTTAAAAAGATCAATACTACTGCTAATAACAACAACCATCATAGTAGCAATAACGGATCCTTCTAAAAGAAGAAATACAATCTGACTTGCTGTGTTTTCTAACTCTCTCATCAGTGAAATTTCCCATGCTTTTCCTCCAAATTCACCCCAGTGGAAAGATCCTCAGTTCAGTCTTCCAGCGTAGCAGCTCATCCACGCTTAAGTGCACGTAGATAGCAATCTCACTTTACAACCGAGGTTAATCGGTCACAGCTGATGAGCTTTGTTTAATGAAGGGCCATTTATATTGTGCCCTTTGGATAAAGGCTCTAGTTGTAGCATTCAAGAGAAGGTAAAAGGAGGAAATCAAAAGACACCGGAGGGGTTAATACCAAGGGGCTTGTTTGTCTGCTCTTGCTTTCCCAAATAAGTACTATAAATTGAAGATTTGCTTCTGGAAGATTTATTATTGCTACCTTTACTGCCTATGCTCACTTTCTCAGCCCCTAGGTGTGGAAATGGGCTTCGTGTAGCTGCCCAGAAACTTGCAGCAGTCGGCATTTGATCTGAGCAGCAGCAGCTGCTGGAGATGAAAGTATCAAAAATTCACTGGCCACGCTGTGCGTTTCCAATCCAAACCCGTCTCTAAAATTACCAGTACTTTTCCACTGCTTTATCTTCTGAAATAATCCAAGGTCTGAGTGTTAATCACCCATTTTTACTATGCTGCTAATGCAGCTTTTAAATTTTAGTCCTGTTTGGTTTTTTCCTGTTACGCTGAAAGCAAAATATAAATAATTAAAAAAGAAACTTTGCTCATCCACTGCTTGTGCTGGTACTCAGCGCTACCTGGTAGACCTTTAAAGTGTCGATTCTGCATGACTAATTGATTGCTTCAGCTGGGGTTAATTAATTAATTAGTAGCAGAGCTGCATTAAAGATTGGAGGCATTCAGAACTCCCATAATGGACGTGAGCTTTATTAGTACATAAAATGAGTGTTTAAAATCCACACAGCAACTAATATGCTCTTGAGGCTTTCATTAAACAAACCTATAAAATTACTTGCTTCATTATGTATTTTAGTTACTTTCTTCACATTGTACGGTATCTCTTCACCTTTTTCTTTTGCCAGCCAGTTTTAAGTGCCTATTTGAAATCAATTTCTCTAATAATGGGCTTAATGAGCTCATCAATTAAGGCTGCCATAATGGAATGTAACTGTGTGGTTTCAGTTATCAGTTAAACTCTGGAACTAATTTCCATGCTTCATCTATCAAAAATGATTGGCTAATATTGTTTAGCTTCTGCTTTAGGACGATAGGGAGACCTCGGGCCCTTCTTCACTAATGTCCGAAAGGCTGAATTTCTTCTTGGAGAAGCAGAAAGGGAGGGAGGGGAGGTGGGATGGAAAGAACAATGAGCGGAGAGATTTGGGCCCCTATCTGGATCTGGAGGAAGTGTGATCCTGTATTTCAATGCCAGCATGGTAATTAGTAGTAATGGATTACATTTTCAGACGTATTAGATAAAATGATCGTTCCACATGAAAAAATCCCATTATGAGTTTCTTACCTCTCGTTCCCTCTGTCTCTCTCCTGCTTTTGCTCTCCCTCTCTGTTTTAATAACCACTGCCCTTTTCCATGACCCCTTTAAATAATGGTATAAACGGTCAATAGACCTAAACATATAAATATTTCTTTAAAACAATGCTCTCACGTTTGTAGCAGCCAAACCTGAATTTTGGGAAGTGCTTTCTCTGTACAGGAAAGAATGAATGCCTTACCAAACACAAAAATCTTTCAAGACAAGAAAAACTCCACAAACAAATGGAGTGTTAAAAAAATAATTAAAAAAAAATACTGTTAAAAAGCAGAAAAACCTGAAAAACCACAGAGTTTAATTCCCGTTTTTTTTAATTAATGAATACTAGGAACATTTATCTGTTCTTACTGTTAAGGTTTGACGTGTTTGTGTTAGTGTGCTATACAATTTCTAGCTGCTGGAGGGATTTTACTGGTTCTCAGGCACAATTGAAACTTTCCAGGTTAACAATAATAAAATTTGGCTCACAATCCAGATGTTGACCGAAATGTTAAAATCTCCTTAGCTATCAGAAACTTTGTAAGGGTGACCTCTGTTGTGGCTGTATTTATTTCTCTTACGGTGGCATCCGTGCTGTTCTAGGCACTTTCTAGATGTTTGTAAGAGATGAAGGAAGGCCACATTTTGGAGGGAGAAAAGCAGGCTGGGGGTTGGCTGAAGGGGAACCACAGGGATTTTTTTAATACAGACCCCTTAGGTTCGATGTAATAGGAACACTATTCAAGTAAGTGACTTGAAACCAGTGGCACTGTGCGAGGGAGAAGATTGCAATTAGTTGTCAGAGACTGGCTGTTACTTTTTTGAAGTCATGAAAATTCAGTGTTGGTAGAATATTATCCAGTAGAACTCAAAACCGGAGAAGTGCGCGAGTGTCACAAATGCCATCCAAGAAATGGCCCGGCTGAGAAATACTCCTCAAGCTTTGCGTTAGAGGACCCAAGATGAAAGATGACTTTCAGCAGGTTATCAGCTAGAGCAAACCAAAGGAGGTCTTGAAGGGACAGTGGGATTTTGTGAAGGTTTCCTTCTCAAAGGGAGAGATTATTATCTGGCTGTTGCTCTGCCAGTGATTTTGTAATTGATTGTGCATTAATTTTCTGGCTCTGGTCTTGCACCAGTGCTCGGAGTTGACACTACTTATGTGAACTGAGTGTGTGATATTTACCCCGTAAACTTTCCTCTCATGAATAACATTAATACCGCAAAAACTTTTCTTGTGGAGTAGCAGAAATTGTGGAAAAGCAAATAAAACTAGTTTGTGAACCTCTTTATAACAATCACTTTCAAATAACCAAGCTGTACAGTATGAGGGAGTGAGCTCTGTCATAAAGTTAAGAGGATTTAATTTTCTAGAAAATAAGATTATTTTTTAAGTCTTTCTTATTATAATTGCATATGTTTGGGTTTTTTTTTTTTTTCAAGTTAGACTTTATAGACAATTACAAAACCAGGATGTCAACAAAGGAGATTTCAAGTAAACAAAACCAAACAGCTCCTGTAATTTTCTTGTGCATTTTTTACATTTTTCATGATTCGTAAGTTTTCCAAGAAAAGCATAAAGAGATAATAGTGAAGGGAAAACCTAACTGAAGATTTATATCTCCTCATCTTCAGTTTGGGATGACAAAGCTTAGAAAGCCCAAGATTTCTCAAGATGCTTAAAACACAATGCAGGAATCTTTTAGTTACATGTTATATAACATGGAGAGACTGAGAGAGGCTTCGATTTTCTTTTCCAATTGGGATGATTTTAATGTTGCTGATGTAATGTAGCTATAACACTTGTAAAGCAAACGTTATTCCAGTGCTGCAATTTATAAAATTGCAGACAAAGAGAAATGCAAGTGATAGACATGAAGAACAGTCGTACAGTTAAATTCCATGCTCTAACCTCTGATTTAGCTCCTGATTCTTTTGCAGACTCCTCTGATCACTCAGTCTTTCAAAATCTCCCACTGCCTGACTAGTTAATGGGGATGGGGTGAGTGCCTGTGCTCCCACTTTGCCTGCTGTAGGTCTTTAATTCTGCTCTCAGGAACATTTTTGTGTCTCCTTGGTTTTACATTTAGAACGAGACTATTGGGGTCTGAAAATCCAATTGCTCCAGTGCTGCCTCCAGCACGACCCATGTGCCCCTACTTTCCCCACCACCACTGCAGGATGGTTCTGCGGGCTCAGATTCACCCCTTTTCCCTCTTGCAGGACACCAGGTCGTGGGCAGCGCAGCAGGCATTGTGAGAATAGCACACAAGGAGCTTGCAGTGGGATCCATCCTTTTTGCACATCAAGGACCACAGACAGAGAGGTATCCTCAAAGGCAGAGATCTCCTTTGGCAAATCCTGGTGATGTGGCGGTAGGAGAGAACACAGTGAACTTCAGTTGTTTGCTGCTGGTTTTTGAGCTTAAGGGCAGAAAAGCATAATTTTTACACCTAGTCTTAGGGCATGCATTGGCCTTGCTTCTGCTGTACCCACCCAATAGTCTTCAGCTCTCTTTTTTTAATGACAGGAGACGATTTGTAAACAATTGCAAAGAAGACAGCAGGTATATTCTGAATCCTCTCCCCACCCTCCTTCTTCCCTTTAAAATAATATTACTATTATTAGAAGGCATTCAAAAGAGGGAGACAGCTTCACTGTCCACCAAGGTTTCATTCTCAGTGTTTAGATATGTGCTATACCTTTGCCACTGGATCAGAGAAAGGGAACATGGCAGGCCTTGAAGCTGTACATTGAAGGCTCTAAATAATAGTAATAATAGGTATTTTTAAAAGTCTGTCTTTAAGGGTTGAGTGGGCTCCGTGCCCTATTTATGCCTTTTTAATTCTTGAACAATAGCTGTGGGGTTTCTTTCGCTGCAGCACACAAGCGAGGTTAAACATTATTTCTGTAACAGTCTTTTGTTTCCATCTCCCATGGAGAGAGGGGGGAAAAATTGAGATAAAGAAGTGTTATTAAAATTGTGACACACGGCTCTGGGAGTACATTAAGGATAGAAGGAGCCAGGACGTCAGGAAAGAAATAATGAAATGCAAAAATCACCCAGACTGACAATTGGGAGCCTATGTAGCAGCTTAGCCTGTTGGTCCAAGGCTATTTGTCATAATCAGCGGTACTTTTCTCATTAGCAAAAAGCCATTACCAGTGGACTTTATCAGCAGCTGTGAGTTATCAAGGGGCACACAGCAATCCTAGCGTGTAGTCGTGGGGTTCAGCCGGGGTCCGGCTGCTTTAATAAGCCGCCAACTCTTTCCCCAAGTTCCCAGTCAGGTGTCACTGCCATTCCTGGTGAGGCAGCCGAGTGCCGTCTATTAACCACCTCCCTCCAGCGCCTGCCTGCTCCCCCAGCCTAGGGAAAAAGCCTCTCCTCTTTCTCCTTGCTTTCCCCTTCCCTCCCGACCAGCTCATGGGCCAACTGAGCTAAGTCTTCCCAACTTACCTGGATCAGTCCTTCCCTCTCCTTTTCTACGTCTCCATGCTAGGTTTGCCCACCACAGCTCGTTCAGCCTCCTGGCACGGCCCAAGCTGTTCTCTTTCCAGCTCCTTCTTCCCCATTTGTTTTCCATAGTGCACAAAGCCCTGTCTGTTCCTTCCTCTTCCCTCTCCAGTGTCAACCACTTGAACATGCCACCTTGTTCCTGCACACCAGCAGTACAGGTTGCATTTTGGAGGGGTGCTTCCAAACCCACTCCGACCTACCATGAGTCTGCTGATGTAACATGGCAACTTGGCTATGTCTGAGCTCAGAGTAAGATTTTTCCTTTCTGCTCTGTGTTTTGTCTGCCCTGTGGATGGATAGTCCTATCATATGCTCTTAAGACATATTTAGACATTTCCTTTCTATAAATATTCTCCATGATTTTTCCAGAGGTCATGTCCTGTGTCCTGCACATGATTAGGGAAAAAAATTTGCCCTTTTTCTGCCCATGCTGTGTTGTCTCCATGACAGATTTTATTGAGCAGAGATGAGCTGGGCGTGTGTCTATGGCAGCTCCTGGACTGGGAAGCGTGGTATGTACAGCCCTCAGGCTGGGACCACTGGAGTTGAGCTCCAGCCTGGGGGAACTGCTTGAGCACACAGATACCCTCGAGTGCTGCTTGGATAGACACATCCAAGGAGAAAAAGAGTGTATTCAGCAACTTCCATAAGGTCCATCCAAATTGTCCTTTTTTTCCAAAGAGGGAAAAAATTTTTGGTTTTTTTCCCCCTCCTCTTTTCAAATGTAAAATATAAATGTCTTGCTTCTTAAGCTGCTGGTGGGATCTCCCTCTGAATGGGAAGAAAATGAAAGCAATTCAGTGGCAACATATTTCCAGGCTTTTCACCTTCACTGTGGCTGGCGTGGGAAATTTGCCACATTTTAAGAAAACAGCGAAGTGCAGCTTGGAGAATGCACTGGAATGCAAACATGTACATTTGTGTATGGGTGGTGGTGCTCAGTGCGCTGCTCCACTGGAACCTACTGGAATCATTACAGGTCATGAACTGAAGATTTGAGCAGATCCAGAATCTAATGAAGACAGTGAGAAGACTCTCATTGACTTCAGGAGGCTTTGACAGAGATGCTAATTAAGGGAAAAAATTTATCTTGCACAGAGCTAAAAATGATAATGGTACAAACCCCTGCACCTGAAAGAGGTAAGGAAATGTGAGATGGTTTAGGCTGATTTAAGAACATCTATGTTTGCCATCCTTTGTTTAAATTGGCTTTAAACACATTCTTAGCTATATTAGTTTAAATTTATGCACAAGCAAACCTAGATTACTGATGAGAAAACATCTGGAAGACCACAGTAATTTCCCCTTGCATTGAAATTTGCCATCTGGCTACCTGCACTGGAGATGGCTTACCTGCAGAGTTGTTGTGGAGGAACTTCCAGGGCACAGACTATCAAACCTGTTGTAGGCACCTATGAACTGTGCCACAAATTTGCCCATTGGCCTCCTTGGGCTGTAACAGGAGCAGGTGAATGATTCAGTTGTTGACTTAAACTGTATAGACAGCTCCATTCACTACGATGCATCTTGCCCTGCCTGACTCCCACTGTTACCTCTCCTGCATCAACAGAAATAAAATCTCAGGAAAAATCTTGGACCTTGACTCAACAGAACATGTGTTTAGCTTTAAAAGTATTAATTATCTTCTGACTTTATGTTTTAAAGTTATCCCATAAAAAGACATTACTGAGCCAAGGCAGTGCCACTATATGTTGCTTTGAATATTTGTAAAAAGAGGATTTGTAAGAAGGTAGTACTATGACACATCTTTTTTCTTTTAACCAGAACTATTGTGTAAGTTGGAAATCCATTCATTTCTGTCTGCATCATGAACCAGTATTTCAGATATGCTGTAGGAATTTTTTACTGCCATTATCCTATGGTACAGAAGGATAAGTCTCTCGTTTCGTTTGGAAAAACACTGAAAATATCACCATTTCCAGCTTCCTGAAACCGAATGGAAAGGCTGAAAGAGCAAACTGCCTTCACACTCTCTAATTATTATTTTAATCTTATTTAAGTTCTATTAAGTATTTTTAAGGTATTGTCTGGGAGACTACGTTATGAAGCAGGAGCCTAAACAAATAACTAGGTTACCTCAGTCAAAAAAACCCCCCAAACTTATAATTAAAGCATATGGCAAGTTCCCTCAGGTGATGGGGTACAGGGGGATGGCAGTGCCTGGTATGTTGGGAGCAGCCCTCAGCATCTGAGTGTCTGAGAAGCATCAAACCTCTATCAGCTCCCAGGACAGCGTGAAGGAGATATCCAAAGAGGGACCACAAGGTGGCTCTAAATATATTAAAGAGGAGATTCTTCCTTCCCTCCTTGCAGATATCTTATGCACATATCTGCAATGGAGAAGCAACTGCTATGTTTTTACACACATGAACTGCACCACAGATAACACATACTCTTTTAAAAGTATTCCTACTTGAAAAATCTCCCAACAGCTTACTCTCTCAGGTAACCTACACCCAACCAGGGGCTAGATGGCTACTGGGCTAGTAAGAAAGGGGTGTCAGCAATCAGAGTATCATAGATATTACTTCCCCTAGTATTATCTGTACAGACATAAAACCTTCACTTTTTAAACTTTTTTTTTCCCATGCTTTTGGGATTTCTTTTTACTTTTAACAGGTAAGATCCTGATAAGAGGCGGTTGGACTACATGATCACTGTAGGTCCCTTCCAACTGAAATATTCCATTCTCTTCTATAATATATCACACACACATATTCTATTATCTAAGATTACAGGAAGAAAGCAGGTTGTTCATAGTTTCAAAAAGTTGTCAATTTATTTGCACTGCAAAGATCTGAGTTATAAGCCTCTGAAACACAAGTGAATCAATTCTGCCTCAGTAAGGAACACTGAACGCACATTGACTTCTACAGCAGGGGTGAGTGGTTCAGGCAGGAGGGAGGGAACTGGGCCCCCAAGTGTAAAATGTAAATTCCGGCAGATTGCCTCCATCCAAGGGAAAATCAAGGACAAAAAGTATTTTCTTCTGCTTCCTATTGTATTTTTCCTTAGTGGTTTTTGATAAAAACATGGTAAAATTGATCTCGGAATCTTTTTTACCTCTGCTAAATTTTAAGATTCACTATATGAAAGCCAATGCAATGTGCTGCTTTTAATACCAGATGTTCTAAACCTCAGTTGGGGCGCTTTGTTTAACATTCGCTGCCTTTCATGTCTGTGCAGTTCTATACTCAGGATATTGTCTAATGCAGATTTTCATATCCTAGAAACTGTAAGAAGTATCTGCTGGGAAAATCCTGCAGTTTCAATGAAATAATAAGCAGCTTACTTTTGAGATGCCTATTAGAAAGAACCTGATCAGTACATGATGCTCATGTAAACTTGAATTGTTTACTGTAACTGAGCACAGAAAGTAAATAATCTTACTATTTATCTTGCACATTGGCCCACTTCAAGACAGACAAATGCATCCTGTAACTGATTAGAAATTGGACTATAATCTCAGCTGCAAGAATCAGCAAAGGAATTGCTCTCAAGAGACAGAAGCAGAGAGAAAGAACTGGAGGGGAAAATCACTCACTTTTCCTGATCAGTTACTGTCAAAAAAAAAACCCAAAACCCTACCAAAAAAAAAAAAAACCCAAAAAAAAAAAAAAGAGAGAGAATGATCATGTGATCATATCACATGTATTATTTTGGACAGAATTATAACCAAAAAGTTGTGATACTAGAGTTATTAAATATTTCAGATAATAACCACTGAAACCTGCAACCCATTTTATTCTCTTCTCATGTCTGTTTCTCCATCTTTTTTTTTTCCTGTAGATTAATAGAATTCTCAATAGAGTAGAAAAGAAACTCATCTTTTGCTTAGACCCAAGCACAGCAATCACTAATAAGTTTATTATTATTATTTTGTATAGACAGCTTGTACAAAAGAATGTTTAACTTGGATAAATGTAAGTGGAGAATGATAGTCCCAGATATCCCTATAAAATAAGATGAAAGGGTCTGAGCAATGACAATGCTAAAAAAGGTTTAGAAATATTAATGGAATACAAACAGGAGGAAATATATTACATAGAAAATATAAAAATAAAATACAGAAGTCTACTTATATTAGGAAAAATATCTCATAGATATAGTAGTGCTCGGCTCTGCTCCCAATTTAGCAATTAACTTTGTGGATGAAACCCGTATTTCAGTGTTTTGCTGCTTTGGATCCTTGCAATACTCACCAGAAGTGAACATTCCCTGCTTTTTTGCCATTGATTTTCTGAGAGCAGAACCGTATCCTTGAGTCAGCAACACAGCTGACAGCACAGTGCCTGTCCAGGTGTTCTGCAGACATTGCCGTGCCGTGCCCACGCTGGACATGAATAAGTCGTGGCCTCTATATGATACTAAAGAGTGTCAATTAGAGAGGCCTGTGTTAATTAAGTGTGGCTATATAGCTCAGTTTCAGTTATGGGAGGAATAGAGTAAGCATAACAAAATCTGCATTAAAAAGCACATCAGGATAGATTTCAGGAGTAAATTCTCCCAGTATTAGAGGCAGTCCATAATCCTAAAAATACAGTGCAAATTAAGACAGAATTTAGATTTGATAATTTAGCCTGTCTTCGGAGAAGGCACTGGTATACAGACCCTTATCCCAACTGCAGATCAGGCTACAGAATTCCACAGTTCTCTTTATGCAATACAGACAGTCATCTTAAAATTTCCCCAGCTTTTATGGAAAAATGTTGGACAGTGAGGCTGCTTTTTTGGAAGCGCTGAAGCTTCTGAAGGCTCTGTGTGTGTGTGTGCATGTGTGAGCGTGCATACTACGAGCATCTCTGAGCAGCAACACTACTTCTGAAAGATGAGTATTTGTGGATAAACCTGCTTTTTGTAATTTATTCTGCACATCTTGAATGTTGAGAAATTTTGAGAGGCTTAGCTTTCCTGACAGAGCTGAAGCCATATGAGATCCCCGCTTATAAGAATGACTGAGTGATGCAGAGAGTTTAAGTGACAGTTCATTCTCTTTTAAGCCTCCCTTCAGCCAGTCTCAATTTGCAGAAGGAGATGGAAGGGGAAACGGAATGAAGTACTGTATAAAGACAAAAATCACAGATTGTGAGATGGAAAAGACCCATTAGACCCACCTAGTTCATAGACTTCCAGGAAGAGGATGCACTATAGGGCGAACTGCCAGCAGATTCTCAAGAATAAAGATGACAATGGGATCAAAAATCACTAGCGGAGAGGAAAGCAGTGATGCAAGAGGGAAAAGTCCAGGTCTAATGGGAGTCTGTCCCTCCTTAGCGTTATTCTCACCTTTCTCTACTTCGCTGTGCCACATCAGAAAGCTAGAAGTATCTGGAAGAAGAGGTGATCCCAGATAGTTCATAGGGAAAGATTCACAGTAAACTTTGTTAATGTTTGTATAGTAGTTGTGCCTATTTTTATTAAAAATATTACAAACCAACCTCCCTTTTGCAGTCTTGATGGACACCAGTGCTTGGAACCAAGTTAGATTCTCTTCCAAGTTACTTTTCTCTGAGCCCTATATTCTTGCCCCTAACTTCAGAAAGCATCTTTTTTTTTTTAGACTGGTTATGGAGAGAAGATCAACAATAAAATGAGAAGATTAAGAAGGAAAAAACCCAATAATATACTTCCCACCCTTTGAAGTGATCTATAGTTAAGCTTATGTAAAATTCTCTGGTGTAGTGATGTAAAATCTGTCTCTGATGGCTTCTTTCCAGTTTCTTCTCATCAGCATAAGCATATCCTTCTTTTCCATATTTAGCTTTGTTTCCATTAAATTCTGTTCTGTATGTCACTGCTTGTCCATATTTTTGCCACAATTTTTGGACAATCTTGACTGAACTGATAAGGTCAGAGAAATTTCTGACAGGTTTTGTGGAAACAGGCAGTAAGGAGGGGAGTAGCCATCTTGTATCATCAGAAAAATATCTCTGAATAAGCAGAAAATATTTAATATTTCAAAGCTTTCTGCCTTATCCTGAAGTAATTGGCCCAATCTTTAGTCATGCAAGTAGCGTGCTTGCTGCTCCTGCCCATAGGTATGTTTATGAGAAATGGCTGCAGACTTAATGTTTATTATTGCACCTTAGATGTGCTTATTTATTTTGCCTAGGATTTAAAAATTTTGAGGGAAAACCCATGAAACTGCTTAATGAGTGGTGAGTGAACAAATGCAGCCTCCCCAAAGAAAGAGAAGTACCTGCACGGTGTAGCAAGCTCAGTATGACACATTAAACCCCTTCTCTTGACAGAGAAAGCAAGGAGACTTCAGCAACTTGCAGGAAAATAGATAAGCTTTGAACCATTCCCTGAAGGTTAATGGGCTTGGGCGCTGGCAGCCCAGTGGAGGAACTCCAGAATAAAACACATTCCTCTGAAAATCTCCCACGGCTGCTCTGCAGGCCATCAAACACAGGACGTGGCAGCATCAGCATGTGCTCCCATCTTCCATGTTGTCACAACGGTGCACAGAAAGACGTTTTCTTTTATGTACGGAGATCTTAAACTACATATATGCCTAGCCTAGTCCTAAAGGCTTGGGCAGGGTGTTGGCCAGACACAAATGGCCTGAGGGAGAAGATGCTGCAGTCAGGACCACGGCCACCCTTCTAGCATTATACATGCATATGCAAATTTAAAGTTCTTGAAAGAAAACAGCCTCCATCCCTTGAATAACTTGACCTCTGCCTCAGAACAGTACAGTCACTTGGAGCAAAGCAGTGGCCATCCTGAGCCCAAGGGACACCAGCACCCAGTTTCTGGTGACGGCCAAGGCCAGCTGCTTACTGAGAGAACTGAGAACCCTATGGGAGACCAGTCTTTGTTAGGATAATGTGGGGAAGGATAAGCCTCATCCTAATCTTTAACAATCGGAATTGTTTTCAGTCCTGAAATATTCAGTTCAACATACCTTCCTATTTTTTTGTCTGTCACTCCAGCTGTTCTCTGAAAGGTTTTCATTAGAAGTATAAAGCTAACATTGCAAAAAGCTTATTTAAAATAATTTTATGTGTCCATAAGTGAGGAAAAAAAAAGCCCCACTTCTGCCTAGACAGGGAGATAGCACTCAGAGATACGCACCTGTGTATGGGAAGTACGGGGAAAAAAAACAGTAAAGGAACGTCCTCAAAATGGCTACTAGAGCCTTACTCCACTGAAGCTGACAGGAATCTGTCGATAGATGTCTGTGCATTTCAGACAGGCTCTATGAGCCCAGTGAAATGTTTCACTAAACTTCCAGTGTTAAATGGTTTAATTATTTTACTTCTCTTCATGTTGAATTTGAGAGTCTAACAGAAACGAAGCAAACAAATAAAAACGGTGAGGCTGTGTCTAATGTTATTTTCCTTTCCAAATGCAGCTATCATTTCAAATGCAAAAAAGGGAAATAAAGCCTGTGGCTATAGCAGGGTTAATAGTAAAGACTTTTTTTTTTTTCGTTTGAAATGGCTCCATGGTTCGAGAATGACTCTTTGCTTCCCCTCTTAATCTGTATTTTACGAGTGAGAAGCTTTGCATTATGCAAATCGTTAGATAGGAACAGGTGACATTTCAGCAAAGAACATGATCAGCGGCCCGGGCCTGGATTGGGCTGCTGATTTATACATTAGTATTTGTCACAAGGATCCAAGTACTTCAGTCTACATTCTGCAATTTGCTCTTCTATTTTTTCCTCTCCACAATCCTTAAGGTGGAAACTTCATCAAAGTATTTAAAACACACCGGATGGATCAAAGGGAGCTGCTTTTGCTCTGGAATCAGGGGGGACACACCACAGCCTTGTTTTGGTGACTGTTTGGCGGTTTTAGTTGTCACTGCATGGTTTAGGCTTTGCTGCAGCTTCAGAGCCAAGCAGAGCACATCTGCACAACTCCAGAGCCAGATCTTCTGCAGCAGCGACGAACACCCTGGTAGCCCATTGGCCTTACTGCGGAATGGGGACCACCATCAGAAGGACAACCTGGACTTTTATTTAAACTTTGTGAATTGTATAAATAACAGACATCTTCCAAGCAAAAATATGCCACTATGCAACTATTTACAGTCCATTTTTATTTTTTCCCCTTCTGGACCTTCTCTAATGGCAGGCAGGCTCAATACAGATTGATTTGTATGCCATGAGATATTTTGGACTGTAAATTACTTCTGGAAAAAACTACTGGAAAAAAGAAAGGGATTTACTGTCATTGAATTTAACATCAGGAACAGTTGATGCTATCCTTTCATCTTCTAGTTCTCTGAAGCATTTTGTTTTGTACTTTTACAGTGGCTTTGCTCCTCCCCTGCTAAAACTTTAAACTGTGGCAGGGAAGGGAGAGTTTATTAAATGGCCAGACTGTCATTTGAAAGCAAGTTGAACAGTGCTGTTCACAGGGGTCTACCCACGCTCCTCAGCATGGACAGGAGAAGCATGTTTGGTGTGAAGGACATGCCTGTTGTGTGCTGTCCATCATCCCTGCCTTTTGTGAGAGGCACAATATGGCAATTACGAACATCGTATTCGTCAAGTGCAAAATGGCAGCAAATTTACCCAAATTTACCCAATTGCTCACATGATTTCAGAAGAGCCTTTAGTGCAATTATAACCTGTTGGTATTCTTTTAAGCTGCCTTGCTGCCCAAAGTCACCAGCTCTGTGCTCTGTGGCACAGCCCTCACACTAACACTCTGGGGACGTGGGCTCACGGGACTGTGACGGAGGCGACACTGGTAACACATTGCTGCAAATCAGTGGAGAGAAGGAAGGCAGAGACATCTCTCTCCCCACCTGATGATTCTGGTGGTGTGTGCTTCTCCTTGTCACTGCCTGTGCCCCTTCCATGCAGGGATCCACCGTGACTGTACATCCTTTACCATGACTTTTTTTTGTTCTCAGCTCTCAGCTGAGGCTCTGTGGATGGCTACTGTAAAGTTAATAAACAAATGACTGGGCTGTGGGAACCTCTGCTCCTATTTCTGTACAAAGGCTGCACTGCCTTGTGTTCCTGAAATGGGCAGAGGCCAGACAACAGGAGCTGCTGTCGCTTCTCATCACTCCAAATGTCTGTACATTGGGCAAGCACTTGGGCAACAACAAACTCTCTTTTTCTTAAGGCTTTTCCTAAGGGCCACACTACTTATGAAGCTGGTGTACGTCCTTGACCTCCTCTTTCTTAGTCTGGTCTTTTGGCTACTTCTTTGATGAATACAAGCAGAAAAAAAAAAAAAAATATATTTTCACCAATGTTTTAGGCCCTGGGCACTTTACCTTTGTTATAAAGCAAGAATATCAGGCCACATGAACAATTTTGGTTTACATCTTGCCATATGCTTATAACATTAATTGTTCTTTTGGGTTTAACTTGAATGAGAAGCTACTTTCATAGCTTCAGAAAGATTTATATTAACTCACAATGCCGTATTTTCTCATTTTTTCTGCTTTCATCTCTACAGAGTACAAAATGACATACAAATAACTCATCCCAGATGGTTCTCTTTCCCATAAGCTGCTCAGGTATGTAGACAATTTACTGTCCCTGAGAACCATGTTTCCTGACCTTTGGATACATTTGAATTTACAAATATCTCTTTTTAAGACTAGTGTCAACAAACAGCATCAATCGGGTATAGCATTCAGCAATGGCAGAAACCTACCTGCAGTAATGGCCACTAATCCTTCAATGTGACGATATTTTATTTTGAGCACCTTGTTTTTTTAGCTGGAATAATGGCTTAGGTTCCTTCTTAATGTGTTTCCTTATCTCCTTAAGGTAACTTTAGCAAAGATAAGAAAGTTCTGAGAATTGCACCATCCCATAACTCATTAATGTCAGAAATCATTACCATTTCTTAATGCCATTCCAATTAAGCTTTAGTTCAATTCAGATGTTCTCAGCTGTGGTCATGGCAATGCCTTTGAAAAGAGCCTGTGCTGTTAATCCCCCAGTGCTGTGGCCAGTAGCATGAAGGCTCCCAGTGCTGGGGGCAGGAGGAGCTGTCGTTGGCCATCCCGATCATGCTCCAAGTAGATGGCACTGCTGTGCCCAGTGTAAGTCTGGAGAGATGGCTAGTCTTCCATGCCAAGATGCTCCACTCAGGTAAGGTTTGCTGTGGGCATTGGTTTAGAAGTTTGTAAACTTTTTCCAAGTACCCAGCCACTCCAAACCAAAGCTGTAAAATGATTTACTGATGGCAATTAAAACAGTGAGCAGTAGCAGACACAGAATAGGCTTGTTGGAGCGAGTCCAGAAGGCCACAAAGATGATCAGTGGGCTAGAACATTTTTCCTGTGAGGACAGGCTCAGAGAGTTGGGGCTGTTCAGTCTGGAGAAGAGAAGGCTCTCGGGAGACCTTATAGCGGTCTTCCAATACCTAAAGGGGGATTGTAAGAAAAACGGAGAGAAATTCTTCAGCATGACCTGTTGTGATAGGACAAGGGGTAATGGTTTCAGACTAAAAGAAAGTAGATTCAAACTAGATAAAAGGAAGAAATTTTTCACAATGAGGGTGGTGAAACACTGGCACAGGTTGCCCAGAGAGGTGGTGGATACCCCAACCCTGGAAACATTCAAGTCCAAGTTGAATGGGACTCTGAGCAACCTGAGCTGGTTGGAGATGTCCCTGCTCCTTGCAGGGGGGTTGGACAAGATGACATTTTAAATGTCCCTTTCAACCCAAAACTATTCTATGATTTTATGATTCTATGAATAAACCAATAACACTTGCCCAAATCACACTGTCGTCATATTTAATGACATCTACTGTGAATGACTATGATCATTTTTACTGTAATGCTTCATATCAGGTATATTTTTGATATCAAATGTTCACTGAGTCTCCCGAGGTTTCACATTCAACTGCATTTCCAGGACTGGGTATCTTATTCCTATTGCACTAATTTCCTTTGCTGCATTATTCATTTATCATCTTTCTGTTCATATTTTGTGCTACTGTACAACAAACCGTACAAAGCTCTTATAGCATTTCTTGAAGACTGGTTAATTTGTCTCCATGCCAATGATATAATTATGATTATCCTCATTTTACAGAATGAGAAGCTGAAGAAGAGATATGACAAAATGCTTTGTCTAGAAGAAAGATGCCCATGCGTATGTAAAGTTATCATTCATGGTTTTGTATTTCTTCTTGTATTTATACTCTAGCCAAAACATCTTCTGATTTTACAGGTGTTTAAAGACAGTCATTTCTCTGATTAAATTGAAATGGAAGTAAATGAGAAAGAGAGAAGAAATGATGTATTATTAAACTTGAGGCACCGAGATGCACATCACAGTGTCTTGCTCAACAAAACCAAAACCTCATTGCGGTTCTCTGGCCTCTTTCTATAACCACAGCAGGGAACCTTCAGTTGTATTCTTTCGGGTGAATAAAAGTAAGGCTAAGTTAAGCAAGAACTTTTTCACTGGTATAAATTTAATTCCCGTAGGTGTCCTCAGGTGGGATTCCTTTAAACAGCTCTTTTAATTCACTCCTTGATTGCCTAAGAAGAGATGGATTTTACGTGCTAAGGAACATTAAGATGTGCATGGCAAGGTGCAGTGAGCCATTTGATAGTTGCTTTTTCTTGATAGGTTCTTCTACGCTGGCATATCCTTGTAATGCAGCTGCTACCACAGTTTGTAAGGACATGTATCTTGCCGTTGCCTTGCCCCTGGTCAGCACTGTTGATGGGGCTGGAGAGTCATCTATCCCACGTTGTTTAAGAGTGTAGGGGAGCTGTCTTTTCATGGATGAATACAAGAAAATTGTTTATGACTGTTACCTACAGGATATTGGTAATACAAGGCAGAATGAGAAGAGGTTGTCATTTGTCAATCTTAATCTGGGGTGTCATATGGTGGAGGGCACTGCCTGTATATCTGGGGTTCTATTGCCTGTGCAAAAGGAATGATGTTGACTTAACTGAAATAATCAATTGCTGTCTCAAAATTGTGGATTTCTTACTGTCCTAAAGCAAAACACTAGATCGGAGCAGGCTTTTTTTTTTTTTTCTCAGAAAACCTATGAATTGTAAAAAATAAGTACTAAATTTGGTCCAAACACCACATTTGTGACAAAGCTTAAAATAAGGAGAAAATATAAGATGGCTAATAACAAGGACCTGTTGGTCTCCTTGAATTCATTCAGTGATAAGAAAGCTCAGCACTTCTAACCAAGGCTGAGCGTGAACTTTGCGTGGGTGCTGTTCTATCATCAATTTGCTGTTCACCTGTCTGTTAAAACAGGTGATCTGTATTGTGAAGTGAATCATTGCTTCTGATGCTTCACTTTTCTAGGTTTGGGTTGTATTATGCTTTTTTCAACCTTGCCATTCTCGAGCTGGACATATAAGTTTTGATTTCCTCCAATGGTATTTATTTGAAAATATTTTTAATAGAATTTGGGGCTTTGACTTATTCATTGAAAGGGGTACAGAAACATAATCTCAATTCCTGCTTGGCTTTGAGGTTAGTTCTGTAATTCCCCTAGAATGTTAAAGTTCCCTGAAAATTCATTCATAATTTTCCATATTTAATTCTAAGACGTGAAAAATAGTACTGAATAAACAAAAGACATTTTGGCAGGTGGCTATGAAGGTGTTTGCTGTTAAAGGCAGTGCATTCAGAGTGATCCTACTGCACTGCTTTTGTAGTACCTGCCTAGTAAGACTGTTTTTTGTTGGCAAGAATGTGCTTACTGCACATTCACATGAAGACTACATGAAAGATATCTGAAAACAATCCATTGAATACAAGGGTAGATGCTTGTCCTTTTAAGTCAAGATACACATTGCTGCATTATATCACAACAGAGAACAACATCAGGAATCAAGAAATCAAAACCATCTTGGAAAGCTGAAGAAGACAGTAAATGTCAGTTTCCATTGAGAGTATCTTAACATTCCAGTGCACGGAAAAAAAAAAAATACTTGATCCAAAAAACACTGACCTTATATAATTTGACTATTTTGATCATACAGGACTGTATTCCATACCATGATGTCTATTGAGTTAGTTGAACTTATACCTTGAAATGAAATGTTGGCTAATACAGGAATGATAATTACTTATATATCATTACAAATGCAAGAAATGACACATACAGCCAGGTCATCACAGGAAGTGGTTATTGTCTCTTTCCTTCCCTAAAGAAATATGCATTAACCAGTTGCTTCCTCAGCAATCTGAAAAAAAGCACAAAGAAATTATTTTTATCCAAGCAGTCGAGCTGTTTCATCGTAATAAAAGCGAAGGAAGGACAAAAACCAGTTCACTGCCTTGTAGCTATCTTGTGTGTGCTGGTTTGACAGATGTGAAACATGCTTCTGATACTGTCTGAAGTCAATAAATGCATAGCATCAGCTGTTGTGCAGTCTTGTATAGAACAAGAAGGTTTGTAGAGTCCTCACGGGGTGTCTACATTCAGAGAGAACCATGGGTAGGGTCATGGGTACCCTATAAAGAAAGAGCACAGAGTGGTCTCTCAGCAAAGTTGGAACAAAATCAAATTCAGTGAGACTACAACTTTGGTTGGTGCTTTTGGGCGAACTCATAATTCAGAGGAATAGTAAATTACATAAATGTGCTAAGAACACAAATACCTTTGCCTTGAAACAGATCCGAATTTATTTTTATACATTTTGGAATTGTCATCAGGACCTGAAAATTACCTCCCAGCCCCTTCAGCTCCTTACCATTAATCCCAGAAACAAGGTGAAATCAGATCTCCTAAAAAATCTGTCCCTCAGAACACTTTTTGCTTTGATTTTCTAGTCAAAAATTCTCAGATAAATTGGATATAATGAATGCAACTCTGGATGCTGATCCAAATCGCATACAACATCAGGTTTATCTGCACTAGGTCTTTCGTTCAACCAGAGCAGAACAGGGAGTCCTGAGGAGGAAATATTGTGCTTGGACCTTCAGTTGAGCAATTGGGCTGGGTCCCAGGAGTCTCAAATTGCAGAATGAGGCAGAGGGGAATCATTCATCTCTTATACTCCTATTTTCATAACAACCACAGCTGTCACGGACAGCATGGTTCATGTACGGTTCCCTCCATACCTTTGTTGTAATCTGCTGCTAGAATGAAAAACAGCCAAACTTCTGCTGCCAGAAAGCACCCCCCAACCCCAATCTGAGATACTAGAAAAGGAAAGATTACAGTCTTCATTTATCACAGTCTTGGCTTCCCAGTAGAGTTCCCCAGTTTTCCCCAAGTTCCCCTCTGTTCAATTTGCCTACAGTACACTTTAACTGGCCCTTAACTGATACTATTTCTACGGGACCTTTCATGGCAAAGGACTTTGCAAGTTGTAGACAGGTAACACTGCTTTCTGCAGGCTGGAGGAAAGGTGGGACAAGGGTTGTGAGGCAAGTGGGAAGCCTGTAGTCAAGCAAAGTGGGGAAACTTTACCACATGACTTCTAAAACTTGGGTAGATCACGTAGGGCTTGGTTTTTAAGGGGTTGCCCAAACATCCCTTAGAACAACAACAAACTAAGTGGCAATTTGAGAGTGAGGATTTAAACCTATGTTTCCAGGAGTGCTGATAATCTCAACATGACCCTTAAATCACAGAATTATAAATTATTATTGTCCCAGAAAGTAAGGAGTTATAATTATGAAATGGCTTGTTTTGCCTTTGCAGAGGTTGCTGAAGATGCATTTTAAAGGAGAAGTTCTTGTAACTCATGAATTGTTATACAGATTCCACCTTAAATGGATTTTATCAGACTGTGCACTGGTGAGCTCATGCTAATATTGGCTCCAATAAAGAACAAATCAGTGCCCAACTCGACTCGTCTTATCGCACAGTCAAAACTGATGGCTGAAGAAGTCATAAAGATCCCATTTAATCTCTCGCCTATCTATCACTGTGAATGTCTTTATCCTCTTTGTGCAGTGGTAATATCTTCTCATTATGAAAGCAAAATAGATCTGGCATGAATAAAAGCGGAATGAAGTGCTCACTTTGGTTTTGACAGCATGATCAGTGGAAGCAGTAATCTGTGAGAATCAAAAGGGCTAAATTATTCCATAACAGTAATTTGAGGGAACAGCTCAGAGCATACACATCTGCTTTCATATATTGTGACGTGCACTGATAAAACATCCTTCCCAATTTACTCTCTCTGTGCTTGACTAATCTGCAACAGCTCTCACAATGTCTAATCATGCCATCAAAAAGGAGAAGAAGTTCAATTGAGACTCAAATGAAAGAAGATTGGAAAACTATCCTCAATTGAAATTACATTTGTAAATGAGCCATAGTTTTTCTGTTCAGAGTGTGTTATGGTAAATCTGCCTGAAGAAGTAGTTATGCTGAAGAACAGCAACGTGTATCTAGATTGTATTTATTCCATTACTGCTCAAGTAAAATTATGGCAGCTTGGAAACCCTGGGGCATGTTTTCAAAACTGATATGACAAATCCATAGTCAGATTCCTATAGTATAATCATAGCATCTCTGGCCAGCTGAAAGATTCCCAATATATATAAATTAACCAGGTTACAGTTATAGGGTTTTTATTTTTAAACATTCCTGTTATGGGAGATTTCTTCCTTTATTTGCAGGCTGGGCCATGGCCATACAGTGTTTGTCTTTTCTTACTTCCTTCCTTTGTCCATGACATTTTCGGAGCAGGTCTCTGATACACTTGAAACACAAAAATGAAGGTCACTTTGAAGGATGTGTCCTGCTGATCCTCATGGACAAAACCATAACCTGAAGCATGTATGGGCTGGGTTAGAATGTATGCTACCCAGATTGAAAGTGAGAAAGTCACGTTAAAGCCTCTGTACTGGATATTCACTTTCTGGTTGTTGACATGCTTTTTAACACACAGTATAATCTCTTCTAAAACTTGTGGGCCTCCTTGCTGATCTTTGCTAATTTAAGTCTATCCTGCGGCATTCCAGCTTATGAAGACATATTGTCACCTCTGTTGGAATCCCACTTCAGGAAGTGTTATCCTTCCCTTAGAGCATCTGCTCCCAGAGCCATATGATTTTGTCAGCCAAGGTATTGTATTTATCATTTTGATTGGACTCACACAATATTGAATTTCTTAAAGCTGGCGGTACTGGGTGAATCCCTGCTGGAAAGATTAGTAATGAGCCTCACTGATATGCCCATTTTCCTGGTACAGCCAAAGAAATGATGATTGCCTCCTTTGTAGACCTGTCATCGGGTTCACTGATGCAGCTCCCTGTGTTATGTATTTCCATGACGAGGATGTACCTATAGATCTGAAAGGGCACAGGTACGCAAATGATACTGCCATCAACTCTGCTGATATTGGTTGCTTTTCTGTTACATGCTTTGGAAAATTTGAAAATATTAACTAACAGGGTATATACATCCTAGGAAACTGTAGCTGGACATGATTCTGCAAATATTTAGGTCTTGGTGAAACCTATGGTAGTCTTACTTGCATAAGAAAAACATGAGGGAGCTACTACTACTCTTAAAGTTGCCGTTAAAGTAGTATTAACTTAGAAAAATAATTTAATGAATATTTCGTCCTAGTTTTAATCATCTTTTGCTCATTTTTAGTTTGTTTTCTGCAAACACTTGAGTTAATATCTAGGGCTGACTTTACCATTACAAGCCTGACAGGTCAGGATATTTTTTCAATCTGTTCAACAGAAAATTAAGCCTCTGCAAGACTGAAGTAGGTAGTGGGAAAGTTTTGAGTTTACTAAGATTTTTTTCCGTTGAAAAAAATAAAATAAAAATTGTTATTTTGCATAATTTAATTAGATTTTGAGCTGAACTGAAATATTTTCTGTGGACGTGTCTTTTTACAGGAGATGTACTAAGGGTCTATGGAGATTGTATTTCAGTTTTTTCTTGTTCCCAATGCTCCTATTGGCTTTACTACATATCCCATGATAAATTGTAATGTCCTTTCACCTTAAACTTCTTTGATGCATCAGGACAGACCTGTGACCATGGCAAATGTTGGAGAACGTGTCTGAGTGAAAGCATATGTGAAACATCCAAAAAACTTCTCCAGTAACTTACTTTCTCTGACTTGTTGATTCTTCTATGTTCACTACATCTACTATTATACTTGCCGTCTTTGGACAGGGACCTGGATGTTTTATTGATCAAAATATTTCGTAAATTTGCATGCTGACTAAATAATATGCAATTTTATCACGAGAAAAAAAAGCATTAGTTGAAATTGATTTTCAACTATGCATATTTGACTAGTTATGTTGGGAATATACATTTACTAAGTCAGTGAACACATACCATGTGGCAAAAAAAGCCATGTAGCTCACATCATTTGTCCAATCACTATTTAGCAATAAGGTTTGATAAATAAAGAAATAAAATCTATTCTAGAATTTTGTATAAACTATGAAATTGTACAAAGTTTTTAATAATAAAAACAACTGACTGACTGCAATTCTACTTTTGGATATTCTGGCTTTAGTCATTGTTTTAGTGATTTTTTTTCTGGTGCATTTTTGACCACCTATATGAGATATATAATCCCATACAAATAAGCATTACAGATATTTGGATTCATCAAAATCTAGAAAATACATCATGCTTTAAAGACAAAGAAATTAGGTTAGCGTAGAAGTTTTGCTATGTTCATCTGCAATAAAAGTCTAGTTTTAAGGTTCTTTGAAGGTACTTTTAAGGACAGCCGTGTAAACTCACTGTTTTGGAGTACACTTGGTCATGCATCAGCCAATACTCTCAGTCTAAGTTAGACGACTTCCCTTACTGGTCCGTACATTTTGTGACAAAAATTATGCATAATTAACCTCAACACCTTAAGTACTTCTGTCGACTCCAAACTTTGCCCATATGACTTGCCACATTAAGTTCAATGGAAGTAATTACACCCTAATTTAGGTTTGTGCCTAAGAATTTGTAGGATCTAAAATGTTAAGATCTTTGAGGAAATGTCATCTCTTTTTGCATGTTTTTGTTCCAGCCCTAACACATTTTGAGATATTACAAAAAAATAAGAAGAAAGGATTATTTTAATCCATATGCATAAATTCTCGGTGTTGTCAACATCTCTGTTTCTGGGCTGGTTCAAAGTTTAATTTTCAAAATTTAATTTTCTCTTTCCTATTCCCATCCAAAGTATTACAAAGTGACATGTATATCAAGAGTTAGCCTAGCACATTGTTTTTCTCTGCCAAAAACCCACGAAGAGACTTTAGGGATAAATGAGCCTGTTCTGGTGATTAACAGTACAGTGATGCATAGCAAACAACTGACTACAAACTGCTTTAGTTACAGTACTTGTGTTCATTCCTAATTTTCCCTGTGGAGAGTAAGATTCAGGGATGAAGTGGTAGATTAAACAGGTTTATGGCTTGAAGAATAAAGAAAGAAAACCAAATACATGCTGATAAAAAACCCTGGCTACCTGTCCAGTCAGTGTTACCATTTAACTTCAAAGCATTTTAGAATCTCAGTCTCAGCCTCCCTTCCTGGCTGATGATGGCTCCTGATTTTTTTTACGATGAGGGTTTTTTACAATGAGGGTTGTAGAGCAATGGCACAGATTGCACAGAGAGGTGGTGGATTGGCCCATCCCTGGAAACATTCAAGGCCAGGCTGCATGAGGCTCTGAGCAACCTGATCTAGTCGGGGATGTCCCTGCTCCTTGCAGGGGGGTTGGACTAGATGACCTTTGAAGGTCCCTTCCAACCCTAACCATCCTATGATTCTATGATCTCACTGCTAGAAATTGCCTTTCTCTGTTGGTTTGGCTATTGTCCTTTCACGACAGATCCCTGCAGCATTTTCGACATTGCTGTGGTAACAGCTGGGAACCATAGACTTCTTAAAAATGACCATAGTGCTGTTGTGCTTTTTTCCTCCCTTGCACATCATCACAGATGAAGACAAGATGGGATTCTGATGGACGCTGAAATGTGTTTGTTTGCATTACAGTGTCCAGCCACTAATTGTCTCAGTTCTGTACAGAACTGCACGCAGGGAACAGACAGGGGTAATCAATGGCAGCTGCAGCCCAAACTTAAAAGCGTGTAGAAACCTATGTGTCCATGTTTGTGTTCTGTACTTTTCTGAAATGCCTCCCACTGATCCTGTGTATCTGCTTGCAATACACACTTGTAACTGCGGAGCTTCTGACTTGCTCTTTCTCTGATGGTATAAGTATATATTTTTGTTCTATTACATATGTCTTGCAAAAAAAAATAAAGATTCCTTTAAGATATGAAGATACTGACTTCTTGCGCTGGCAATAAACGTGCATCAGAAGGTATTTTTCACCAAAATTACTTGTAGTTTTTCTTCAAGAAGCCTGAGGAGCACGAGATTGTCAGTGTCAGTACTCATTTCCCAGTTTTTATGAAAAAAAATCATTATGATATTTTGCATTTTTATGTCAGCTGCAGCTGAGTTTGGGCCATTTCTACATCTTATAATGCAAATGCTCTCCAGACACTGAAGGTCTGCAGGCTGAGGCTGAATATTTGTGGAGCCACAGGAAAGTGAGCATTCTCAGAAGTTTGCTCGGGGTGGGTTCACAGAGTGGGTTTGGCCCTGTTTTTTTTTTGGCACATTGGCTCAGACAGCCATTGCATACCTTTGTAATATTGCTAAATGCCACAGTGCAGGAGAATTCATGTTTGGTGTAGCATTTGTGCAGCACTAGGCTTCACTTTATAAACATCTTTTATGTAAATCAAGTGTTAATTATCCCCGCTCCGTATTTTGTGTTGAATATCATTTTTTTTAATTACAGGCTTCATCCCAGGTTAAGCCGGCATGCCTGTTGTTGAGCCAATTATCATAAATTCCCCTGTAACAATTAACAATATTGGTACAGAGCTGCATGTATTTTAAATGTTATAATTATGCTCAGCTCTTTTGTTAATTGGCCTATCTGACTCTTTACTTTTTATGCTGCTCATCTGCTCATTACCACAGCCATTTAATTCAATTAGCACCTTAATTAGAAGAACAGCCATGTCCAATGTCGTAGGACTTGTCAGAGTACGCGGCTTGATTAGCAAAGACAAACACACCATGCAAATCAGGCTGTAACATTTGGGGGCGGCGGGAATGGAAGGCAGCCAGCTGGTGAAGTGGAAAAGGAGCGTGTCTTCATCCCCCAAAGCTTTGCCAGGAGAGAGAAAATAAAGAAGGCATCAGACTGAAGAAGGAATAAAATAATTTACAATTCCACGAGTTAAGGCATCACTTAACATGAGTGGTGTGTAACTCCTGAGGATGGTGTCACTAGTAAATTATCTCCTACCCCCAGTGCTCTTGAAAAAAAAAGACAGAAAGTGAGAGAGATGTGTAAAAATAATACAGTAATCTACTGTATCATATGGCCTTTTCAGAGGAGGAAACCAAATCCCAAAGTCTAGTTTCAGAGGGAGAGAGAGGAACAAAAAGCAACACCCTGATCCCAGGCTTTGGTGTAAATCCACACGGCTCCACTCATCGACATTAAATGAGGAGTAGGCCCAGGGTATTTTGAAATCACCCGTCTGACCTAGGCCCTCCTGTTTAAGATAGCAGCACTGTTGAGAAGAGACATGTGAGGCTGTAGGAACTGTATTTAAAAAAAAAAAAAAAAAAAAAGCTTCATTTTCCAAGAGCAGTTTAAGTCTCAGTTTTGTTTTGTGCCAGTCTATTTAAATCTTTATTCCCTGCCTATTAATTCTCCTAATTAGAATTAAATGAAGCATGCTAAATTGCTAGATTAACCAATAATTAAGCAGGCAAAGCACTAACGTTTAATACACACAGGCAGCTCTTTCTCTTCTGTGATAGCACCGTGTCATGCCTGCTCATTTTATTCTAAAGGAATTAAGAGGCTTGTCTTCCGTGATCAACACCCCCCTCACATATTAACTTACATAAAATAAAGACTTTCCCAAAAGAGGATCAGTTTCCAGCTAGTTATCGAGGAACTCTTGATTTTATTTCTTAATTCCTTATCTGTGAGTCCTTGTGAAACCCATTTGAATCAGTAGGCTCAGGAAATCCAACCGCTGTACATATATTTAGCAGATAGTAGATTTTAATTAAAATGATATATAGTTTGTGAGGTGCTCCTTTTATTCTGTGCTTGTTTCTTTATTTCTGCTCACGTAATGAGGACCTACACTTATTTTCAGAGGATGGCAGCACCTCTCCCTCCCCCTCATCTCCCTGTGTTTTGTCCCACTCCTTCAATATTCATTTTATGTATTTACACATTACTTTGTCTTTATGGTGTATACCTTATCGCGTGATTTCTCAACACCACACAGTTCTCTCTGTGTTCACTGAAGGGGCCATGCAGACTGTCTAGACGAGTAGACTCCGTCATCTTAGGTAGTCTGGTCATTTTGAAGGTTATTGCTTGGGTGCGTAAGTGGGGCAGAACTGGGTTCAGGAGCAGGACTGGCACATTCAGAAGGGTGTTTGTGCCTCTTACGAAGATGCTTGTTGATATATATGCCTTGAGCATGTAACTCACTCATGTACAGAGGGCAGCAAAGACTCATGATAGGGATTTCATTAAGCTGCTCAGTCCCATGGTAACTGAACACATATGTTCTTGTCTTTTATTCCTTTGACTGTTAGCCAAAATTTGGAATATTTTTGGTTGTTCCCCCCAGGAGTGGAAAAACTGATGTTTCTCTAGGTATGCCTACACAGTATTTTGCAGACAGGCCCAAATTTATTTTGCCTGTGTCTTAAGCAATCTGCCTTTGAAAAGGAAGATGTGTGGCCATATTAGTGAGCCATGACTTCTGTTTTGAAACCGCTTTGCAGCTGTTTGGCTTGCACTGCTGGCGAGTCACTCTGCCTTTGATTAAATCGTGTAACAAAAAAAGCCGTCCCAGAAGTCCTGTTTCCCAGAGATGCCAAACAAGATGCTACGTGTCTGCTCATAGTCCCAACTCTCTTGTGGCCAGCACTTTGCCCCAAAAGAGAAGTCTCAAAGGGGCTGTTTAAACAATATACTTGAAATGATGTAATGTCTTGCTGCAGCTGAAAGAGGACAATCTCTGTCTTGTTTCTTCCCACTCCAGGTGCTCCTACCATTTTCGAGCATTTGTGAGCATCTTCTGAGATAATTTTCCTTGCCAGTTTGGAGGAAAACCAATGCAACAAAAAAGACTTTTCCTGCTGGCTTAGCAAATTGGATTTGCATACCATATGGCCAAACGAGTATGGAGACATCACAACGGGCCAGAGTAGGATCTGCAGCTGCTAAAAGTTAGCAGTAATTGGACCTCTTCTTGTGATGGTAATAGATCAGTAGATTAGCCCAGATATCACCAAATAACAGTCTACACTTTCAGACATATAGACATATCCCGGAGTAAAATCACTGATAATGACAGCAAACAGATTTTCTTTTACTTCTTCTGGCTTGCTACCTTCAGGGAAAATTAAGCATCATTGTTGAAGTCATCAGTACTGCCTGATTTGAGATTTTTTTCAGGAACTCAACTCAGACTCTTTAATAAAATCAAGAATTTTAAAGATCCTGCTCCCAGTCTGTGCAAAATTTTCCAAGCAGCACTTCCTATCACATTAGGATTGTTTCTTGTTCTTGTCCTACACACATTTCTAACCAGTCACAAAAACATCAAGCGTTTATGATTTGGAGTTGAAGCTGTGCAAATACAAGCATCCGTCTGTTTTCTCTATGTTTCTCTCACATGCTCCACAATTTAAGGCTGTGTAGATGAGCATGAATGCATTGGTGTAAACCTCTTTAAAGACAGTGCCAATGCATATATCTCAATGCAAGCAAGTGGTGGGGGGCTTGCCAAGGACAATTTGTAGGGTCATGATCCAACACACATTTGAACCCAGACAGGTTCAAGTTGAACACAAAAATAAATTAAAACAATAACTCAGAGGCATCAGGAATGCCCTTTTCCACTAAGAATTTGACCCATTTTTGCAGTTGCTTGTGAAGTCAATCCTGCTGGGCTGTACAGCCCTACAAACCAACATGGAAAAGAACAATATGTGGCTTCTGAAACCCTAATGCCAAGAAATAATGGTGAGATGATGAGGCCTTGGAAATCGAGGTAAATGCAGAGCATGAGTGAACGTCTTCACTTCTGCGAAGGGCCAGCTTGAGCAAGCTGGATTTTAATTTCTCAGCTGTCCTATGGTATGAACTGTGTGGCCCCTGCAGTACATGCTGAGGACAGTGGAGTCTGCCTTCCCTTTTCAGCTGGCTGGCTGATTGATTCATTCCTCTTCTTTTTTTTTTTTCAAACCAAGCTTCTTACATGCTTTGGTGAACATCTTAGTCAGTCTGCAGTACCTCTGTCGATTCTCTGTGTGTGTGTCCGTGCCTGCGTGTGTGCGCGTGTATTGCACTTCATCTCCTTGATGCAATAATATCCTGGGGGAATGTGCAGGCTGTAAACTTCTTCATAACGTCCTGTTCCTGCAACTTGAAGATATTGACTCTGAAGGGAAACAATGGCATGAGTAAAATAAAAATAAAAAAAAACTTAATTATCCTTTGTGTTTGTAATTTAATTAAAGATGCAGTAAAGTTTTACTGTTTTTCCAGGTGATGATGTTTAGGGCTCTGAAAAGCTATTTGTGCTGGTGAGATTAAAGTGCATTTTAAAATGTTCCCCGAGCACTTTCACATTTGTTGATAGATTTTTAAATTAAACTTTAAATTGTAATCTAAATTACCTCCAACAATTCATGGTCCCTGTAATGAACTCCCACCATTCCTGCTGTCATCTGACTATGATATACTGTAAATGGTAACTGCTCAGGGTTTTACTGAATAGTGCTTTAGTATTACTGCACTATATTAGTTGCGTACAACCCTCAAATAGAAATCAAAGCACAACACAGGTTTGGTTTAGCATAGTAACTTTATTATTTGCTAGTCTTTAGTCTTAGTGAACACTGCTACTGCTAATCATTTGGGACCTCATAGAATGTACTTCCAAGTAATTTTTTAGGCATTCCTGTCAAGGTAAAAGTATTCGCATTTCACCAGCCAATGAGCTTTTGGACATTAATCCTTAATGGGTAAAATAAAACTAATTGGGGAATATGAGTTCAAGTGCTCATTCGTAAAGTGACCATGGCTCATTGGCCCCTGAGGCACAGTTAGAAAAAAATACTTTGATAAGTGATTGATGTAGATTCAAAGAGGAAGAGAAGATTGCAGTGGGATAGTGGAAATAATTCACCATGGACTGCTCCATGATGTGATGTAAGTATGCTGAGATCAAGTGGTTTCCAATGAACGGCTCTGAGCAGAGCAGACTCTAACTTGCAGATCACTGATTTTCCCTGGTAGATCATATTGCCTGAGGCTCCAGGAATGAAAAGAAAGACTGCAAATGCAAACTGGTCTAACATCCATGGGAAGCTCTCAAGAATCTCTGGATATTTACAAATATAGAAAATTAGAAGGAAAATTTATTCTCACAAAATAAAGAGAAAAAACCCAACACCTTAGAGCAAAAGTCCTAGGGAAGATGAGAAGGAGAAAATAAGCAGACCAAGGACTGCTTGCTGCAGTTAGGCTCCAGCAGTGTGTCACACAGGGATTTACTGACACAGGGTTGTATCTTTCTGCTGGAAAGCTCTTGTTGGACTTTTCTTCCACACGGCTGCATAAGCTGTACAGGTCTCAGCTTATGGTCTCAACAAATTCCCTATTTTAATTACATACTGTGCTAAATGAAAACTGGCTTGTTTGGTTTTGTTTGATTCCTTAGCTCTCCTACTATGAGAAAAACACTATTTGTGTTTCCTGTTCACCTTTGCTGTTTGTCATCATTGAACATGTCAACAACCATGCTGGTAAATATGATCATTAGGTTCGTTGCTTTTCCCTATTCCAACCCCCTCGTTTTGGATGAGTTCTCCATTTACCCATAAAGCTACTGTACACTAATACTTCAAACCCTTCCTTTCTTAAACCTTTCCGCTGTGACACTGCTTGAAGGAAAATGACAATGTCTATAGTGCTGGTGTGCCACAGTCACTGCCTGTCAGGCTGAGAGCACTCTGTATGGCTTTTCTTTTTTTCCCTCCTCATCTCCCTCTTACCACCCGTCTCCTGTCTACCAAAGGTAGATTGTACCAAACTATCCTGATGGCTTCCTTTGATAAGATAGATGATTTTCTAGTCAAAGGAAATGATATGGGACAATGATCAGTTAAACTGGAGGAGATGGGGATGAGCAGAAGGATTAGAAGGTGGGTCAGGAGCCCACTCAAGTGCAGACAAAACTGAGAAATGCTGATACAGGAAATGCCGACCTGAAAGACAGTCATTCAAGAGTCTCTTCTGGACTGGTTCTTGTTGAATATTTTCATCTGTGACTCTGGCGGAAGGAAGGAAGGAAGGAAGGAAGGAAGGAAGGAAGGAAGGAGAGGAAAGAGAAGGAAGGAAGGAAGAAAGCAAGGAAGGAAGGAGGGAAGGGAGGAAGGAAGGAAGGGAGGGAGGAAGGAAGGAAGGGAGAGAGGAAGGGAGGAAGGGAGAGAGGAAGGGAGGAAGGAGTTTATGGCGATGTATGCTGGTGAAACGAAACTAGGGGCTGACTATAGTCTGGAGGAGGATCAGAGTATCTTAGAGAAAGAACTTGATAACTTTTGGACTGGAGGTAGCAGTGAAATTGTACAAAACACAAGGCCATGGCTAGGGACTGGAAATGAAGATGTCAATATAGTCTGGAAAAGACCATGAGATAAAATGAAGCTGTGGTGCTGGGTGGTCACAGCTGACTATGATGCAGGTCTTGAAAAGCAAACGTTGTAAAACGTTGTAAAATTATAAGGAAAAAATCCTTCCAACAGACAAAAAGGAGGGTAAGCGAAGATCTGGATACTTATGTAAATCCATTAGTGTAAACACCTTGGTGGGAGATGAAGCTAAAGAGGTACTGTGGCACATGAACAGAGTGTCTTTGGAGTGGTCTACAAGCAGAACAAAGGTAAAAAAACCAACAACAGCAAAAAGGTTTTAAGATACTTCTTGATGATTGGGAAATAACGCTGTTGCTTGTGAAATCAGGCATCTCCAGTCCATGACTCAGGAGATTTCTTCCACTTAGACAGCAAGCAAGTACAATGACCTCCTTTTTGTCCTGAGGTGCAGCATCGCCCCATTTTCACCGGGGCCCTTTAAACAGTGCCCACTATGCCGAGAAAGAAAGTATGTGTAGGAGGGAGAAAAAAAGATACCTAACTGGAGATAATATGGAAGTGAACAGGAAGGCACACTCACCTGACATCCATTTATTCAAATTTCTTGTTAGGTTTTCATTTATTAATCAAACATTCTGACCAACCATGAAACATAGCTATGAAATGAAGTGACAAAAAACATTTCTTCATGCACTGTTCAGCTAACGTTTTACATTATCTCTTTGCCTCTCTGCCTTCCATTCTCTTCTGGAAAGATGCAACAAGAAAAAAAAAAAAAAACCAAATAAAGAAGAAAGAAAAAAACATGTTACAACCTCAAGGAAAGGAGTTTCCTACAAAAGGCATGAGAAATTCTGCAAGTATTTGACACTTCTGTAGTTAAATATTAGCATTAGGTAAAGATGTTGTAGCCTATTACTAATGAACCAAAAACTGATTAGCCTATACATTGGAAAAAGTAGTTGTAACTAGGAGTTTTGATCAGGAAAACTATTCAAGAAAGGTAATTTCCAACCTACTCCATATATTTAAATTTATTGCTGAGAAAATAGCCATATTTTATGCCACTTTTAAAAAATAACAATGGAAAAATTGAAAAGTTTCAGAAAGAAAGTTCGAAAACATAACTTGGTTCTGGTATAAGGTGTTTTTTTGGAAGGTATTTAGGAATTTCCATCTATTTAATTTATCCTGAAAAGGATATACGAGAAACGGTTTATAGTAACAGGCAGTAGCATATGGAAGTAGTTTCTCACTGTTGGTGGGTTTTCAGACAAAATGTACACCAAGGCCCAGTGGTTGGGGAGGAGCACTGGATGCATTCTGTTTAGAAAAGTACAATGCTCCAGTGAGGTTGGTTACCCAGGAGAACGGCTTACACTAGATGCAATGATTTCACTGTCACTTGTAAGTGCTGATTGAAGTCAAGGCAAGATATTTTAAAGAAATTATGAATTTGACATGGAGTTTATGGGGTGAAGTTTGTTTGTGGTAGATCTGACTGAACTACTGATACACAAATTATCATTTTTTAAACACCTCTGTCTACTGAGGGCCTCTGCATTTATCAGCGTGCATTTTTCAAAAATGCATGGTTTATATTTCCATTTCTCTTCCAATTCAGAAGTTTACACAGGCATGGCTTTCTGTTTGTACTCAATTTCTGCCATTGAAGACAGAGACACCAGAAAGCATTCCTCAGCTCTGAAAAGCAGATGCTGTGCTAAGCAATCCTCTGTACCTACACACAGAGCATATGCACTCTCTGAGAGAGACGGAGAGCAGGATGCTCCTTTTGTGAGGGCAGTGAGACTGTAGTGATAAGAAAAACTGGTCTAAGATGTATTTTGCCTATAGTTCTACTAAAAAAAAACCCAACAAAACCAATATAAATGCAAGAGAATATCTGCCTTCAACTTTTTTTTTAAATTATTTTAAATAAATGCTTTTATTTCAGCTCTGTGTTCTTGACGATGAGCAATTGATGAGTTAATTGCCTTCCTGTTTCCACTGAATTGAATAGGAGTGTGTCTGCAAATACTGGGTCAGCCGTGTAAGGCGTGCATTGTTCACTGCTTACAGAATCCCTGGGCTACGACAGTAAATATCGCTTTCTCCCAAGCTTAAAGCGGACAACTCCAGTTGTTCTGTTTCACTGGGAAAGGTTGCTTTTTTTTTTTTTTTTAAAGTAAAATGAATGAAAAAAGCAAAAAGAAAGGGGTTTCTTTTTTTGATGGAGGGAGATTTATTCCCACCCTTCTCCAATTTGTGAAGTCAAACTTTCCTGATTTTATGCTACATGCCAACAGGCATTTCTCCGATATACCTCTATCCTCAATTCATAATGTAAATATTTATTCTTTTAAATGCATACAGGGTTATTAATGACTTCAAGGTGCTTTCAGCATTGCCCCTAAAAGACATTGTTTCTTTCTTCCGCATTTGAGAGCAATTGAGAAATGCTCTGCAATGAATCTGACAAATGAATATACATTGCCATTTTACAGGTTGCTACTTATAGACAGCCAGCCCTAATTTAAACTGGGATGCAGATAACAAACTTTGCAATGTAAAACAGGATATAGTCTCTTGCTAATAGAAATTCATATTCCATATTGCACATCGGGCTGTCGACGTTTAAAATGCTGCGGCAGTGCTAACATTAGAATTCAGAGATATTTGTTAACGCTTCTCTTGAGACTGTTCATACACACACACCCTCAAAGAGATAGCACGAGCCTCAAAATGAATTTGTCGGTGAGGCTTTGGAGCCCTATTCTATTCATATATGGTTTCATTTTTCTCAACGTGACCTTTGGTTCGCAGCAGTGATGGCTTTGGTTTGCTTCTGGTTTCGAGGCAGCAGCTTCAAGGGAAAATGAGTCCGTGTCTTTTTTAGCTCCTAACAAAATTGCGGTCTTGTAGTGAACAGAGAGATCGTATCTCCCGCACAAAGTGATACATGCAGGTTAAAGGATGTCTGCCCCGTTTCACGGGAACACGGGTCTCTCGGACTGCTGCCTGATTTCAATAAAAATGAATGGGAAAGTATGGAAATGTGCAGTGAATGAGCAACTTCATGGATAATAGACCTTTATTGTTTTTATTATAAAGAAAAAAGAGGTTAGAAAAATGAGTGTTGGATACTTTTGAGTTGCATGTGGCGAAAGGTATTAAAAATGCAAAAGGTTGATTTTATAAATGCAGTTAACACAGAATGATGATAATTAAAAATACTGCTAGCAGCACTCCCACATCAATGACTGTTTAGTCTTGTTTCATTTGAACTGTTGCTAATAGCTCGGATGTTACTGTAGCTCGGATGGCAAATATTTCTATTGTGGTGTTATCCTCATCATGTTCTTGAGCACAAAATATTTGGAATGCTCCCAGACTATCTATTTATATGCAGTTCAATGCATCTAGGGAATAAAATCCTCCTGTAATAACATTTAGGTATGTTAATAAAAGTACAGTTTTAAAGAGGCATCTAACTGTGTGCTAAATGAGTTTAATCATTTTCTATTATTTGCTGTCTTGGCTGTTGCCGAATCATGAAAGGTTGAAAAGAATCCATATTTATTAAATTAAAATAATTCTGCATTGCTTTTAAACAGAGAATAGCAAAAATGGCTAAAGTTTAAATGGCAGAAACAATATTTTCTTAGAATTAGCACTTTGCTGTATTTGAAAAGAAACACTTAGACTGGAAAAAAAAAATTTGAAAAGAAAATTTTGACTGTAGGCAGTAGAAAATGTGTTTGTATCTGCAGAGGTTAAACAGTGCTGCACAGCGCGCGTGCTTCTGGCTAAAATCCTGTCCTGCAGACACAGATGTGTTCAAGTAGCTGTACGCTCATGAGTAGTCCAATTCAGGGCAGCATTGTTACTCACAGAAGTAGTAATTTCCATTAACTGGTGGTTTTAAGTTGAGCAATGACAGCAGCAAGGATGTAGTATGGTTGAAGTTGATGACGGTGAGATGCGCGATTTGAATATAGGAGTAGATGTGAAAAGTGTGCAA
>WHYT01017551.1:344366-371870 GCA_009806455.1 Tetrax tetrax
TATCCCCCACGTTTGGGAAGGCTCTTCAGAGAAATAAGAAGTGCAGAGAAGGGGCTTTTGGATCTGAATCTGAATTTCTCCAAAGCCTGAAGGTGTCGGAAAAGGAATTGGTAGTTTCCCACTCTTCTATGCAAATACAGCTTTAATTACAGGCATTGCCCAGATTCAAGGCTGATGTGAAAGGGAATGTATACTTGGGTTTGTATACTTGTCTGCAGCAGCCAAACGATCATGCAGCCAGTCCATCTGGTCATCTGAGGACATGCCCAGCACATGTTGCCCACAGCTATGGTCTGCCTCCTGCCATCTGGTTCCTCCCTCCAAAAAGGAGATTTCTCTTTCAGCTGCTCTGGATTTACTGGGATCTCCAACGTCTTGCAGAACTCTTTGCCCATAGCACTGCAATAATTTGCTGGGCAAACCATTGCTGCTGATTCAGAGAAATGCATGGCATTTGGGTGCTAAGCACTGAGGAAAAATAGCTGTGTTTAGAAGCAGTGCTGACACAAGCTTTGGAGGTCCTGCAGGGGAAATGGGCTGCGGAAGGGAGAGCTGATAAGCAGGGATTCTTTCTCTTGTGAGTGGAAGCACCTACATATCCCACTTACTTATTTGCTTTCTACTTATATTGTTCCTTTAACTCACCACATATACGAGTGCTGTCACGCTGCCAGGGATCAGAATATGAAGAGGGAAATGGAGTGGTACAGGAACATGGATGCAGTCCCAGATACTGATTAATCGGGTGCATTGGGTAGGAACAGTGGCTAACTACCAGTGCCTGTCCGGGACAGTTTCAGGAGGCTCCTATAATTGCAAATGACAGGCTCAGCCAGCATGGAAATGCTCCGTTGGCATGTCCTGGGCTGTATCTGTCAGTGCTAGCTCTCCAGGAGCTTGTCAAGGGTGGATAGTGTCTCCCTCATAACTCCGCGGGGCAGTGCGGCGTGAGCAATAACCGAGGGAGTACAGATTAATACAGCAAATTGCGAGTTAACTGCTGCTGCGTGGCAGGGAATTGTGCCTTGTCTAACTGCCCCTGGGGGGGCATTTTCCCTCCTCTTCTGGGAGCATAGGTGTGATGGTGTCAAAATGTTTTTAGAGCAGGGCTGTTCAAGGGCAGAGGTGAGTCACTGAAGGTATCGAGGCAACTTCTGAGAAAAAAATGTGAGGCAGGGAAGCCAGAGAAGTGGGATTTTCTGTCTATATTCTTGAACACTCAGTCTGGAGACTAATTTTCAGCTAATATATATACACACACACATGCATATATGAAATACCTGTGTATCTGATTATTCTGCTTCGGACAGGTCAGGTGGGGAAGGCAGTTGTTACTCGCTTGACTTTCAGGTCCTTGTGAGTTGGGATGAGCAAATGGAAGAGCACCAGCAGCCAGTGACTTCCCACATCTAGTAGCTGCAAAAAATCAGGCGTTCTCTAGCTGGGTTTGTAACTGGGGATTTTGGTGCTTGACTTTAGTAACTACCCTTTTACAATTTTGAGGGGAAATAATAATGGAGAAGTACAAAATAATGTTTGTTGAAACTCTGTGCATTTGTTTAACTGGGACATTATGCTGTCCTCAGGAAAATCCACCCTACAGCTTGTAGGAACGAGCAGCTGGCTGCACCGTGAGCAGGGCTGGGAGGAAATGTGAGTCTGTAAGGGAAGAAATATGATGACAGAAGTCACAGTTGTATTACCTGTGATTCATTCCCTGCTGGATTCACCACATCCTTACCATTCCTAACACACTCAGTTTATACATCTTTAGCACAGAACAGCTGATTCACTCTTTGAGGTTTTCTTTTTTTCTGATCTTTTTGTTGCACGGTGTTGTGCACAGTGTTTGATTTTGGTTGGATTTTGTTTTGCTTCCTGCTATTTGTTCCTCCTGTCATGGGAAGATTGTGTGACAATCCTTAGTGCTTGTCTTCAGAGTCCTAATTAACACGAAGCAGTACTGCAGGCAGAAATCAGTTTGAGACTCATTCAAGGGACTTTGGCCAGCACAGTCAGAGCCAGGTTTAGAAACCAGAAATTTGTAACTCCCCCGGCAGCCCTCTCTCCTCTGATCCCAAAGACCTTTTTCTGTGCTATAGGTAGTTCTTCCTACAGGCGTTTTCCAGCGAATTGTGTTAAATCCTCCACTGTGTTCGTTATACAGTGTCAGTTCATTAAAGGGTAAACTCCAGCGCCGTAGCGCTTTGCTCAGTCAGCACCTGGGGACCGGTTACCTGATCTTGCTTTACCAAGGGCACTTAATCTGCTGTTTGGAATGATGCTGAAAGGCTAACTTTGTCAGCCACCTTTTAATAAATTATGTGAAAAAGACTAGACCACAGGGGATTACCGCCTTGGTATTATTTGTGTTTACTTACACAATGTTAATTTTGGTTTGCTGCAGTCTTTGTGCTCCTATTATTTTCACACAGTGTGACTTCATTCAGTGCAATAGGGGATAACGTCAAGTACAGTTGTGGAAGAAATACAACACTGTTAAACCTCTAAAGCAATTGTAAAAACAGCTTTAACCCAGTAAATCAATAATTTGATAATTACTGTGAGCTAGCTGACCTCTGTTTAAAATACAGGAATAGCAGAGAACATGCTCCTAATAGCAATGAATTCAACAGCTTACTGTAGTTTGTTACCTGGTGTGTGGCATGAACACCCCCAAATGGGATGGCAAGCCAAAATGTAGAACAATAGATAAAACTGAGGAGATAAGTAAAAAAAAAAATCCTCTTCCTTTTTCTTTAACTTGATGGCTTGTTTGTCCAATAAAAATGTAAATCTTCTGCAAAATCTCCATATTTTCAGAATTGTACAGCATTATGGTTTCTGCTGTAATGGCAAAGGTAGCTCTGGGCAGGACATCACTTAAAAAAATGCGGTTCCTGTAAAAACTATGGTGCAAATACAATTGAGATCGAATTTAGTACACAAGCCTGGAAGCCACTACTAGATCTCAATAATAGTGGCATTTCCATCTTTGTGTCTCTGTTGAAAACTTAAATGATAAGAAAATACATTAACTATTTCTAAAGTTTGGCAGTCATCACAGGGCTGTTGATGCCCTGGAAATCTTAAGACACAGACATGTCCTAAGAGGTGACTGGAGGATTAAATTGAGGCCTGACAGATTCGTTCCTGGAGAGTGTTGCACTTGTAAGAGACAATAAAGAAGGCACAGAGGTGTTTTGAAGAGAAGCATTGAAAGAGTATCAAGGGACAGGGGTTTTTTTTTGGTGCAAGAAACCATCAGGAGGATAGTTGGGGCCTTGCTGCTGAGTAGGTCAAGAAACTTGAATTTGACTCAGTAGTAAAGGATGGTCACTAGAGATATTGACAGTCTGAGTAACCTTTTCAAATGTTATGGCAGAAATCTCATCAGTGGCCTTTTTTTTTCTTTGCTTTCATCTGTATCTGCAACACTGTAATTTCTAAAACATTACGGTTGATCTGCAGAGAACTGTGGGCATAGCAGTCCTTCATCATCTACCACATCAGACATCACCCTGACTCTGCATACCCAACACATCACCCTGACCCAGTGTTCCCAGCACTACTGTAGGCAGCTGTTTGGAAGAGCAACATATGACAAAGGAGGGTGCTGTTAGTATCCAAGAATAAAAGTTAGGAGTCACAATTCCTTCTTTCATTTCCTTATGCCTACAAACTGCAAACTGCTCTCTTCCACGACATACCCTAGCAATGCCACCAGCGTTGAAGGACTTGAGGTACAATGAAGACTTCAGGTCCTCTGCACCCACCTCTCGCAAGATTTGTTTGAGCTTGCTTCTCCCGTAAGGGCTGTGCCAGCCAGGTTAGTTCTGCATGGCTGCAGAGTGGAGTCGGACACTATACACTTTTACTTGGCCACCATGGCAGAGTCACTGAAGAGGGTTGGATTACAGTGCAAGTTGGGTTGAAACACTGACAAAACATCCACTAGTCTGTCACCTCATCATGCATTGTTGTGGGTAATCTTTCAACTAGAAATAGTTCATGGAGTTTTGATTTTCTGTTTTCCTGTGATTTGAATAGTAACTTAGAGTGAGATTTAGGTGCCTGAGCGTAGGTGTGCAGTGCCATTTTAGATGCTCCAGAGTATCTGAAACACGCATGTGAGGCTACTAGATAGGACAGAGGATCCACAGGAGACCAATTGCTTCGTGGAACCACATCTGGAGGCAACGTGTGATGCCCTGAGATGTATAAAATAGCACTGAACACCAGGATTGCTTTCTTGCAGCCTAGAGTAACTACAGCGTGGTTATAAAATATTTATATTCTCAAATGTTTTCATTTTTCTTCAAATTAATTTTGCACTGGTAAATGGCAATATGTAAGACAGTATGTAATCTGGTAGATTCCTATTTGCCAATATCTTTGTGATCCTTCAGCTGCGAGTGCTATGTACTCAGGGGTATTTTGGTAAATGAAAACAAAATTTTAAGCTAAAGCCTCCATAAGAAAGGATGCAAAATACGTGCTGTCTTGTTTTTCATGCCCTCAGGACCATTTTAAATGTCCTGTGATCCCCTAGAATATTTGCTTGCAAGGCTAAATGCCAGATTTGAATATATTAAAAGGTAGAGAAAATGTGTCAAACTTTTGAGAAACTAGGCTTGAAAACATTTATTTTCCTTTTGCAGCACTACCTATAAATCCTGCTTGATTTTCTTTTATGCAGACACCCAATCAATCAGAGGATCAAGTACAGAATAGAAAAAAAAATTATGAAAGAAACTCAGCTCGTTTGCTCTTACAGTCTATTTTTAAGTATGAAAAATTGCAGCAGCTAGACTTTTCTGGAATCTACTATGTCTCCTGTATTTGATGCCTTTTCTCTGCATAGTAATGTGTCTTTAAAAAAACCCCACTGATATATGTTACAAGGAGTGTATCTCTTTCACTGAGACAGAACATTTTAATTTCCCGACACCTTTTAGTGATTGCTTCAATTTCCAAAGATTTTGATAAAATCATGTGGTTTTAGAGTATCAGGATTGAATACCCTGCTCCGGCAGCAATTTAATGAAATGCCGTAGTTTCACAGCATTTCATTTGACATAACCTAGCTCAGAGGTCTAATAAATGCAGTGTGATAAATGTTGGAGCTACGATTGTAAAAATATACTTGTAATTGGGTTAATATGCCTTAAAATACTACCCATCAGTTATCTTTCTTCTCACCGTTATATGGCTTGCACTGTAAAGACGAAGCAATACAGTTTACCCTTTTCCCCTGCTATCTCCTTTTCTTTCCTGCTTTTGTAAGAGTTCCTTTCTTTAAGCATTTGATTCTAGCAAGCTGTACATACTCTCCAGCGCTACAAATCCTTCTTACGCTGGAACCTTTTTCTAAGCTCCTCACATGCTTTTCATAGCCATCTAGAAGAAATCTAAGGATATAAGACAGATTCTTCAAAATGAAAAACAAATATAAAAAAGCATGCAGAATACAACACAAGCTGCAAAGGTAGGGTTTGACAAGTGTTATTTTCCTGTGGTGTATCATCAGACGTGTTTCTGTAATAAATAATAGAGGTATCACAGTTAGGAGATTAGAACTAGCAATACATTTTGACCTTCTAATTAGCAGTAGTGCCTGTGTGCGTGTGTGTTTTGTGTGCGTGCGCACATACATGTGTTATATCCCAACAACGCCAGGACAGAAACACTTCTGCTGTAAACTGGTGCTTTTGCTTTAGGAGAGAGACTCAGAACTTCTTTTCAGCTAAATCCTGATATTTGCTGTGTTTCCCCAGATTGGAAATGTTCCTGTTAATTTTCAAACACAAATTAGAATTTCAAGGACAACTAATTAATTGACAATGATTATTTCACGCAACAGGCTAATATACGTGCCTCCTGCTGGAGTCTGAAATCCCTGGTTAGACTTTGAAAATAGCTGTGCAAAGATATATAGCTGTAGCTGAAATACTGCTGTGTGAAACTGCTGCCTCTGGGGGTGCGCGCATGCATCACTGCTCACTGGCCTTGCAGAACCGATACGAAAAATGCTGTGCTTATAATTTTGCTATCTATACCTTACAAATATATATATATGTGCAATGCATTATGCAAATAGTGTACAAGACAGGGCTGATATGGAGAAGCATGCTGCCCTTTCCTTAGAATCCTGCTTGGAAGGGAGCGTTAAGATGAGGGAGCAGAGCCAGGACTGAGATGCTACCTGCCACACTACATGGGATAAGGGAGATGAGGGAATGGAGAGGCTTCTGAGGCCATGAGAAGACAATGGGGAGCCATTTGACAAGCTAACCATGAGCTCTAACAAGGGTGGAAGGAAATCAGTCTATGCTCTACATAGCCTGAGGGTAGCCAAGACATCATTGCATTCTAATGGCCAAAGATCAAAGAGCCATGAAATAGCTGTAAGCTACGTTCAAGTAGTACAAGTTCACTTGTTTCTTTCCACTTCTGTTGTAGGCGAGTCTCAGTGCCTTCCAAGGCCTAACAGCACGTAGTAAGGATAACTTACTGTAGGGCTTGTAGTTGAAATTCTTTGTGGCCACATGAGAATAGCCACATAAATCCAGCTTTTCTGTGATTTACATGGCTTCCCTACACAAGGGGCAGCAGATGGCTTTTTAAGTCCCCTGTTCTACACAAATGCCCCTGTGTTCTTCTGCTTCACAGTAATATGAAAATGGGCAAGATTCAGTCCTGGAAGGGTGCTCAGCATGTGCATAATGCGAGATTACAACTTCAAATGCAAGTACAGGAGAGATTTGTCATTGAGAATTTGTTCCCTACTGTCTCTCTTAATTAGTGAGAAAAGACCTTTTCTTCCCTTAAAGTAGATTTTAAAAGCCAAATACATCAACACTGCTCTTCCCTCCTTTAAGAGTTTGCAAGCGGACACTTGGACCGATGCAGTTAAGCTGGTGCACAGTCCAAAAATTTCAAAACCAAGCAAAGTGGTTCTTCAACTGGAAGGACCATCCCAGAGGTAGTCAGGAACAGTAAGCAATCTATGTGAGAGAGAGCTCATCCGTGGCCATGGAGTTATGCCTGATGCTTGTCTAATAAGAATGATAGAAATGACACACTTGAGCGCTTAAAATTAGTCTTTTCATTCACACTGTGTCACATCTATCTTCAGAGAGGTTTTTTTTCCTCACTTAACTTCAGCTATTTGACTGCGAGTCTTCCCTTTGCTAAGCAGCAAAGATCTGCAATAGTCACAGAGAAGATCTGCACCTCCCAAAGCCAATTCACCCTGTCCCAGCACTGCTTTGAGATGGACAGGATAAATTATATTATCTTTTAGGTTGGAAAAGACCCTTAAGATCAAAAAGTCCAACCATAAACCTAACACTGAGAAGTCCACCACTAAACCATATCCCTAAGTGGCACGTCTTTTAAATACCTCTGGGGATGGTGACTCAACCACAACCCTTTTGGTGAAGAAATTTTTCCTAATATCCGATCTAAACCACCCCTGGCACAACTTGAGGCCATTTCCTCTCTTCCTATTGCTTGTTACTTGAGACCCAGACACCCAGGATCTAGAGATACACCTTTTAGAGAGTAAAAATTAGGTGAAATGAATCTAACCATGCTTTTTCATAGTTGCACTGATATTCCTTACTAACAAAGTGCTTTTTGCAGAGAAGTGGTTTATTATCAACTGGAAGTGGTTTTGGAGGCATGATGGAGGTTTCTTGGGCAAGGGAGGCTCTGAGGACATTCCTGCATGGAGCAGTTGTGACGGGGACTTTTTCTGGGATAGCTATGCAGGTCTTTCAAAGCCCCAGTGTCCCTCATCATTCCAGCAAGAGTGTGTAGCTTGCTCGTGTGAAGTACTGGATGCCCATGTGATGGAGGAAGCCAGCTCTGGCTGGAAGAGGCAGATTCCAGCCCATCATGGCTACAAGTAAGGGGTAAAGTAGGAAGTAGGTAGGGCAAGAAATGAAATTAAATGAAATGAAACGGATAGACTGTTGGACCCTTAGAGTTTCTCCCCTGGGGAAAGGCCACACTCCCACCTCCGGAGGCTTTGTCCTCAGATGCAAGGGTGGCAGAATCCTTGGAAAACCTAGGAAGCCTCTTCCAGCTCTCATTTCCATGCCTTCTTTGAGCTTTGGAGTCAATGCCCTGCCTTTCCCCTGCCGCCACACAGCCTGGGAGCACATTTACATTTTCTGAATAGGGCAATTAGTGCTCCCTCCTTTCCCGGTGTCACTTGCACCTGGTCTCTGACATTCGTGCCTCATCAGTACTAATGGCCCAGCCATTAGTGGTGATTACTGGTCATTGTTTCTATCCCACTGACCCCCCCCTCGATTGGCAGAAGCACCCTCCTTCCTTCCCCCCCAGCACAGAGCCTGACGTTTAATAGCCCAGTTTAACACCAGAACCTCTGAGTACGTAAATAAAACCAGACAGGCCCTACCTCTGTTTTATATGGCTTGTGAGAGATGAATACATGTTATTTTGATTATGATTAATGCTACTCTTTATTATTTTTATTGCAGTAGTGCTAGGAGGTTTAAATATCACATCCTATCTAGATACAGCACAAATTCATTGGAAGAAGACAATTTCTCTTTCAGGAAGATGATGCCCCAGACCACTGGAGCAGTGAGGATCTGGAACAACTTTCTTCTTGGGCAAGTGGGGAAAAAAAACCTAAGGACTTTTAAGAGGGAGTTCAGAAAAAGTTTATCAGATTATACAGTAGGTACTACATGGGCTTGGTTATGGTGACTTCAGAGATCACTTTTAGCTCCAAGTACTTATGTTCTGCTGGGCAGCACCCACTCTGCTTTCTGCACATCATGCATTAAACCCTGGTGTCTGCTGTATCACAGAAGAATGTGCTGTGTTAAGGAGAAGAAACAGTTTTAATATTATACCTCTTTCACTCTGCTGTCCTCCTTCAGCCAGACAGTGTGATCCCTGAAGAGTTAAGGTCCAGGGACCTATGAGTAAGAATAGCAGGAATTCACCTTTGTTTTGCACTGTCATCTATTTTGTCATCTATAAGAATAAAGACCTCTCTGCAAATTTCCTTTCAGCCTCAGCCCAATCACAAAGCAAATTTTCAGCCAAGTTCAGCTGAAAATAACTTTGTTCCTCCAAACTGCATTCGGGTCACTTTATTCCAGCCGTGCACTGGCCACCCAGAAAACTTACTCCTGGCGAGCGGGCTTCTCCTGTACTGTCCACAGCCTGACTGGAAGTGTGGGACCCCAAGAGGATTTCAGCCCTCTAAGGCTGTTAAAAGAATGTGCGTGAAGTTGGTTAATCAGCTAACCTCAGGGCCTTTCTGGAGTGAACATGACTATTCTGAAATTTATGCTGGTGTTAATGTAAATTATCTAACGGTGGTTGTCTGAGGTCCAGCTCGCTGCTTCACTCACAAGAGATAATTGAGCCCTATGTTAAGGGCTTTTTTTTAAGACTTTCCTGTAAACTGTGTCATGGGATTTGTGCATGGCCTCTATGTTGATTTGGATTTTACCTTGAATGAATAATGTTATCTGTATTATAGCTGTCACAGATGAAAAAACAACTTCTACAGATGAGTGAATCCATTTGTTGGTTTATGGATCCCAAATCCTCCGGGACAACAAACCCATCTGTCATCGCTGAATGCTTGTGTTTTATTTGGTACTGCAAGTCAGCTGACAGGTATTAAAATGCACATGGAAGTGGACAGATCTTCGCTGACTTCCCAGCAGAGGAGGCCCATGGGTGTTTTTATTCTAGCACATGCAATGAAATAACATAAAGTGAGGAAATCCATTCCTAGGGGATAATACAAATTGTCTGAGCTAGTAAGACATCGATATTTGGTCCATAGGCCTTTGACCTAACCATCTGCCTAAGTCACCCTAGCCCACTGCTTGCTTCCTTTTCCTTACTGCTTTTTTATTTTCTTTCCGGCTGGATGCATCTCAGGAAAACTGCACTTTGTGGGCCAGTCTCTTCTGTTCCCCCTCTTAACTTACTTCTTGTTCTCTGTCTTTACTCCTCCATTCTCAAGTCCTTGTTTGTGCTAGTGTACCTCAGGAGGAGCCAAATTAAAAGATGCTGATAAAAAAAACTAACTAGGGGAAAACATTGTTGTAGTAATGTGGGAATTTTTTTCTCTGTGGTGTTTTCAACTGAGAAGAGCCCAATTTCTAGGCATCTGTTAAATTTTCTTAGATTGACACTACAGTACTCAGCCTGAACAGTTAAGGATCAACTCAGTTGCCTCATCATTGGTGACTAGTGCTATCCAACATGCCCCAGAGCATCCCAAATGTGTTATCAGGCAATTGAACTGTCCCTTCTGGATGAGGAGAAGTGATATTCCTTCCATGGGGCTTTAGGCACCTACCTTAATAAGTGGCCCTTCCAAAACTCTTCCCAGGATCTCTCCAGACACTGAGTCAAAGTAATTTAACTTACTCCTTGCTCTGCTTCGCTCTCAGAGGAGCCTGTCTTTCTCCACTCTCTAAAAAGAAAACCCAGTTAACAAAGTGAAGTATCTGAAGTTGGTGCAAATAATCCTAGATTTGGCCAGCACACACGCACAAATCATCTGACTTTGTTTGCACTGTCTAGAGTAAAAGCAAACTAATGTACTATCTGACCAAGTTAAAAGCCCAGTGTGGACAGGGTTTGAGGATAAAATCTGCAAGGCCATCATTTTTTCACGAAGCTCTGCTGAATCATGTCTCCTTGGATATTAGCTCAGGTTTGGCCATCATTACCTGGTGTCCTGCAGAACCAGATGTCTTCCGACAGAAAGAAGCTAACCCACAGCCAGGCAGGGAGCTCATATGTCCCTAATAAATCCAATTGCCACAAAGCCTTGACTTTTCTGACTTTCTACATGGGTTACTTTACCAGTAACTGTCCTTCAGCAACTGAATTTTGAGTTGGAGAAAGGCTCAAATGATCTATTCAGAGATTTGTCCTTCTTTGATGACCTTTTAACTCGAACAGGATACCCCTATATTAAGAACAAAGGTTCTCTCCTTGAGAATCCCTCTCATCTCAACAAGCCCTGCATTAACAGCTTCTTTATTACTGCAGTTATTGTTTAAATAAAGCATGCATTCTGGTAAATAGCAATTGCTCAAACATAAGCAGCTTTAAAGGCAAGAAGTAGCCCTTCCAGCCTCTAGATGAAGGATGATTTGAAATGAATTGATGTGTTCTGACTGGTGAGTCAAAATAATTCAGTTTTTTTTTCCCCCCGTGTTAAACCAAGTCAATTTTTTCAAACCATATTTGATATCTTATTGTTTATTTTCGGTCAGCAGACAGCAATTTTCAAGAACTGCTCTTGATATACAGCTTAGATATCTTACAGGTCACATGTCATTCAAGAAAGGTCAACGATTCATTTAAAGTTTCATCATTCTTCACATAAACAGGCAAATACCATTTCATTCACAGTGCAGGCTCTTGTGGGGGTGATAGGCCTCTGTAGTAACAAAGTCTATGTAATCTTATTCCCCTGCCTAAGAAAGACTGAATTGACATTATTATCATTACCTTATCATATATCTCGGATGCGCTCCCAGTAAAAGTATGTGCACCTAAACAGAATTTCATTTAGAGCCAATTCTAAGGAGTTTTTTTTAGATCTCTGTTTCTTGCCCTTATTTTTTCTCATAATTTGTAAAAGCTGAAATAGTGTTATATGATTATACCCTCCTGGCTTGTTCAGTCAGAATACCTAGAGGCAAATATTACAATCAAGCAATAGTGACATATACATCATTGGCAACCGGCTTGTTGTTTAGAGTTAAATCAAGATTTTTCACTGTTGTTGATTCCTTTAGAAACAACACCTTCAGTAGAAAATGCACATTCTACAAACAACTTTCTTATATCCAGACAATAATCCCTATTTAATTAAACCTGTAAGACTTCTAAGATGCAGTTTTCATAAAGTGATCTATTTTCTATTTTCTTTCTGTGCTGTCCTTAGTGTAGCATTGCAAGCAAGTAACTTCACTGAGTAGCCTTCACAAAATAAGTAATAATGCCAACTTCTCAGTCTGGATCCAAATGAACCTGCCTAACCATCATCTTAAACATTTTTCATTGGTACTTTAGAAGCAAGTTTCTTATCAGGAGTGAAAAAGCAGATCTAAATTGAAAACGAATAACTTTTTTTTTTCTGTAAAATTAAAGATAGTTTTTAAAAACATTGCTGACCACTGATGTGTTTCTGCTTACATTACACATCTCCAGGCGCAGAACTGAAACAAGACATTCAGCTGTTTTATCTTGGGCTTTGGGTGATTTAGGCTTCAAATGAGATATTTGAGTGTATCTGTGTGCAGTGTTCCTGCACACTACTGTTTTGGTAGGCACCCACTGCATCTTTTGGAATCTAAATACTTTTCAATACCTATCCCTTCTTGCTTGACATCACTTGCGATCCTTTCCACCAATACAATCATTTAAAGGGAAGATGGACACTGGGAACATTTTAAAAATTCCATCCAGTATCTGCTGTCTCATTAGCTGCTAGATGTCTTTACAAATCTGGCTGTCAGTCTTTACAAGTTAGTGATGAGACTGCTTGAGCTGAAGAAGAGGTTTGCAGTGGGCTCTTCACCAACTGATTACAAATGCAAAAGTGTGAACAGCAGAAGTTACTGTGGTATTCAATTAAAGACCTCATCCTTGTACAATTCACATTGGCGGTACGGAACAGGAGGTGAGTTGGTAGTAGCAGTCAAAATTTCCAAAGGTACTCAGCAAGCAGAGGTTTCTAGTGAGACTAAGGAGTCCTGCTCACAGATACATGTTGAAATTTCTAGCTTGTGGTGCAAAACAATGAGTTAAAATTTTTATTTTTGCCTCTGTTTACAATATAGAACTAAATTAAAACTATATTTTTATAGGGAACTATGAAATGGAGTCAAGCAATTCATTTATTCCTTGAACCTCTCCACATCTATCTTTTCAAGCAATACATGCAAGTAAAGAATATCGTATAATGATAGTGTTGAGCTTCTTTAGTGTTGAGGTCTTTTACCTACTTAGAAGCCAGAAACTTCTAAGAGTTTTGGCACCTTTTGGTTTTTACCATCATATACGCGTGTTTATGGAAAGGCAGTTGTAGAAACTAATGCTCAGAGCTTGTCCCTGGAAGTATTTTGAGTTAACTGACAGCATCTAAAGGGGAATAATCAGAGACTCTTTCTGTTGGCTCACTGGGATGGGTTTCATCCCTAGACAGTGGGGCTGTTGTCTCTCCCATAACAGCCCTGGGACAAGCCAGACGAGAGCTCATTTTTCTGTTATTTCAGTTTCTCAACTTGTTGTTGTCCTGTGTGCTCCTTTTTGAGTGTGTGGAGAGGAGCCTTTTATCACATAACCAAATACACATGAGTTCAGTGGAGTTCTTGCAATCAAGGTAGCATTTAGCTCTGCATATGCTCCAGAAATTTTTTAATTCAGGAAAAGTTCAAGATAAAGCTTACCTGCATTTTGGCAATTATCTGGCACTCAGCCCATCTATGAACTTAATTTGTGGAGGAATAAACTTCTCTGTTTACATTGGAAAATGCTGGCAGGATAGGCCCTTCAGTGAGAGAGAGAGAAAGCTCTTTGCATTTTGCAACCTGACAGTGAAAATTGCTTTGCTAACTAGGAGCAGAATGAATTTGATAGATTGAACATAACACAGCAAAACATTTTCACTTCATGGAATCTTTAAAAGGCTTTGGAACAGAGATCCTCTTTTTCTTTTTTAATAGTTCCTTTTAATTTTTGAATCAAAACCCAATTTCTCTTTGACATTCCTATCACCTGGGAAGGAAGATAGCTTGTTGGCAGGGTGGCAGAAAGCCTCCTCCTTGACCTGTAGTGGTTCTTTGCCAGACCTCTCTGTGCACCACTGAGGGTCTTGTAGGCAAAATATTCTGACTGAGGGGATACAGGTATATGTGCATATGTGATTTACAACAAATTCTGCCAAATTTTATTGTTGACATTTTTCCCCTCTTCAGTTTTACAGCAGTATTACAGTCTGCATTAAGGAGGTTATTATCTAGTAGAGCGTGGAAATACAGGGAATTTTGGCAAGCAGAAAACAAACAGTACAACTCTTTCCTTCACCAGAAAAAAAGAAAAAAAATCAGACAAAAAAGCCAAAATAACATCAGGTACTTTTACATAGAAAGAAGTTTTCAGAACATTGGATTACTTCAAACCCTCTTAGATCATAATCACGTTCTTGAACAGAATGACTTTGATTTTTCTGCTCTTGCTCTTGTCTGGCTGATAAGTGAGGGATGCTGAGCAGGTCCTAAGGGATGCTACACGCTAATGATTCCCACAAAGATCAGCAAGGACCAAGGGCATTCACTTAGTCTTGACGTGGAGTTTACAGCCTCAGCAGAGCTCTTCCTGCATGTGCAGAAAAAAAAGTCATGGCATTGGCTTAGCACCACTCTGAAGGAGTTACCCTCAACATCATGAAGATGCTCTCTCACAAATTTACTTTGGTTTTAGCGTTTACAGTTAGTGATAAAAACCAGAACATAAACCTAAGGCTGTTAAGGTTTTTTTTCTCCAAGCTTGACCATCCCTAAGTGGGCTCAGTAGGACTCTGCCCTCCTTCTGCTGCCTCAGCAAGGCAGGTAGACTTTGAATGAAGATACAATATTCCATGATAGAACTATTTCCTTGTTACTCTCTCCAGAAATCAAACTAAATAGAAAATAGTAGGCAGGATCCTTAATTTTTTTGCCTTATTATAGTGCTCCCTTCGTATTCTTTGACTGGCCTTTTATATCTCCTACAATACAGAAGGCCTAGAGACCAAACCAGCATCGAGGAAACCAGGGAGCATTTGTTGCCAACTACAGCTCTTGTCTGTGATGAAAAATTGTTTGAAACTGCCTTGCTTTGGGGTAAGGATCTTGTAGTACTTCCTCTATCAAAACCGCTGCTCTGGAAGTAGTTCTCTCTATCCGTTGATGGGATGGAGGTTGTGGAGGTCAGGGACATGCTCATCTCCAGCTGCAACATCAAAGCAACCAAGGGTACGACCTAGCCCAGCAAAAACATCACGGTAAACATAAGAGAAAAGTCAAATAGAGCATCAGCATCTGACCCTCAGTGTTCAGAAGGTGGATTTATCACTCCCACAAAATTTTAATAAAGCAATAAATTACAGCCCTTGTAGATTAGCACTTAAAGCCTGGATCTGAAATGACAATACAGGATTGAAGGGCTTTCTGGACCTTATTATCGATCCATGTCCTGGCCAGACAGTCAGTTAAGAATCATTTTCAGGACCTGGTTCGTTAAGCTTTGAATTTGCACGTGCACACTGAATGCGTGTATTTCTAATTGTGTACAAATTGAGTGACGATGCAAATGGCACTGTACTTAAAAATCTGCTTTAATAGGCTTTTAAGATAACTCAAGTGTTTACTTGAATTTTGCACTAAGTAGCTCTTTGCACAGAACATGTGACTGTCATGCACCATCATTAGAAGGATGTGCTTGATTAGTGAGAGATGCCAATTAAATTGGTGTTTCACACAGCAGACGACAATTAATGAAGCCTACAAACAACGCACAAAAGGATGTTTATGTTTCAGCAAGCTCTTCCTGACTTTTGGTGGAGCTGTTTAGAGTGTGCCAGTAACACAGCGTCATTTGTTGTTTATTGCCAATTTAGCTTCTCTTTGCTGTTCAGATCCAATTGAAAACAGAGGAAAAAGTGATCTTAAGTATCTTTTTCTGCCATCAGCATGCAGTGAGGTGGGAGAAAACAGAAAGGGCTCTGTGCCAGCACCACTCTAATGAAAGATTTCATTAACTGTGCTCTCTCTTGTTTTTTTTTTAGTTTAGGGCTTAATATTAAGCAAATATTTCCTCAACTCACTGGTGCTATTTCTTCAAGAAGGGATTTTTTTTTTTTTTGTACAATCCACTGGGTAGCAGCACACATAATTTGAGATTGTTGCTAAACCAAATTGCACTCACATACAGCAATCTTTTTTACAATTAGCAGAGATCCTTAAGATTGATGCTGATGTAAATGAGAGCAGAATTTGGCCCATAGTGGGTCAAATGGGTACCTTCTCAGCATAGATCAGTAAGGACAAAGTTTGAATTCGTTGTTGGGTTCTTGGTTTTCGTCAGGTGGAATATAGAGCTCCAGGCCTCTACCAACATATTGATGGTGTGTATAGCTACAGACAGCAGAAATACTGAATAGCACCTATATTTAATTTTCTTGGCTCTAAGATTCTCTGTAAGTTCTTATGATGAGACCTTGCTTTATATTTCTTATAATTTTTTTTTAATGTGAAATGGTCTGGTTGAAATTTTCCATGCTAGATATTTCTCCTGGCTGCGTATTTTGGGAACATTTCAGCTAAAATAGTTGAAGTGCTTCTGAGTGTGAAGTTATAGGAGAATACACTCTGTTGCATGTAGGAAAATTCTCCTTTTTAGTAGTTTAGCGGGGAGAAGTACCTTCATTGTGGTTTAAAGCATGGAACTGAAAATTAAGAAATGTCTGTTCTGCCTTCACCAGGAAGATCTTCTTAAAATTTGTATGAGCCAGTAGAAACTTCCTAGATAAGGATAGCCAGTGATTTACTCTGTAGTAGGCAAGGTCCTTTCAGAAACTGCGGGATATGAGTAGAACTTTCTAGCAATTTCTTCCAGCAGTGCTGGAACAAGATCTGATGGATTTTTCTCTCCAGCGTGGGACTCAGACTCAAGTCATATGACTTGAGAATGGTGAGGGAAGTAGAGAGGGTAGCCTACAAGAAAAGCTGAAAGCTGTTTAAGGAAAGTGTTTTTGGCTGGGAAAAACTGGGAACAGATCAAGAATGGAGATGATGGCTGGATTAAGGAGCTGAGGGGTGGAAAAAGAAGACTATCCAGGCAAGGAGACTGAAATGAGGACTGGCGCACAGCAGCGGTCACAGTCTTTCTTCCCTGTGTTAGAGGGTTAGTGTGTCAGCAGCAGATCCCCCAGAGTCAGGAAAGGAGACTGTTCTCAAAAAGCAAAGATATCTGCCATTATATCACTGAAGGAGTGCAGTTTTTCAGACTCTTTCATGTCATGGTGTACACATGTATGTAGTCAAGTGTGTCCACCTACAGAAACACTCATACTGAAGGGTTAACACTAATTGTGCACATACAGATAAAGCGAGACTTTGCTCACGCTACTAGCGCTACTTGGTCAAAGCCAGTTTATAAATAATTTTTAAAATTGCCTTTTGGTTTAAATATACAGCATGCTGTGTTATATACAGTAAAATCCTGTCATTGATAATAATCACAAGCAGAAATGTGCATTGGTGTAACACTTTTACCTCATTGCTTTCAAACACGGTACAAATGAACATACATTCGTATTGGAGCAGCACCCACCTTTCTTAGCTGAGCTTCTGATCTTAGCATTATGTTTAGATGCTTGCACTCTTCCACTTGCCCAGACTTTGTTATTTTGGGGCTGGTGGCCTAAAGATAATCAGTCTATCACCATTGTCATTCTCATCAAGGAAATGGGCTTGCACACATATATTTTCTCCTGATGATTACAGAAAGCTGAACCGAGTTCAGCAGAAACAGAACAGATATATTAAATATTGCTAAAAGTCACTGAGTTTCAAATTTCTAAGGATGCTATTCTTAAGCTAAAATTTTACTGTAAAACGAAAAGTTAATTCAATTAAAGCAGTCATTTTCTTATTTTTGTTCTGAGTTTCTTGAGCTCTTCACCAAATATACAGAAGCCTACATATATACCTACATATGCACTCACAGGGAAAGTTTTCAGCAGTGTATTACACACAAGAGCAAGCAGCAGATTGCTTAAGATTACCCCGACATCCTGGACCAGTCTTGGAGCAGTAATATCTTCATGTTTGCTGTCAAGGCCCGTCACCCCGGCTGACCAGGAGGGACGCCAAGGCAACCCACATTACTCAATCAACTTTAAGTGTTATAAATACTAAGGTCCATAAAAAAGTACAATGTAATGATGACTTAAACAAACCCAATTCATCATCCCAGCTGCACACATATCATTTCCCTCAGGGTGACCAACCAACCAGCAGTAAGCGTAACCCAGGCCAGATTCAGATTCCATTTCTCTTCATCAATTTGACTTTTGGGTTTACTCTTCTACAAAGGAAAAGAAAAAATATCCCCTTAAAAATGAATAAAAATCTCACAAATCAAATACAGCTCAGCTACCCAAGCCTCCTTTTTGTTGTTGTTGTCGTACTCATGTCCATGGATTTTGCCTCCAGTGATATAAAGGGAAACCCTTCAATTTAAAGGTCAAATGGGGGCCGTTTGTTTTAACCCAGTGAACCATGGCAATGGTATTCACATATATTATCTTTTGTCCTTCAACAGTTGTTAGACTTGTAGCCAGAGGGGAGGCTTGGCGGATGTGCTTGCACTGATTTTTTTAAGATATAAAAAATACTGAATTTCTGCAGTTAAGTGTGCTTGATTGAATAATATTCTGAAAATCAAATCGATACCAAATCTTATTTTCAGTCAATGATAAGGCACAGTCACCAGCACTATTAAACTTTATTGGTTTCATTTGTTTAAAGAAGAAAAGTAAAGATTCACGATTCAGTGTGGTCTGTTCCCCCTCCTGCCTCTGTCTCTCTTCAATCCCCGCCTTGGTTTTACGGTTTCCCCTCTGCTAATCATGGAAATGACATGTAAGAACACAGTTAATTATTGTTCCACCTTTCAATTCCCATACCCTCACCCCAAATTATCTCTCCTTTTTATTAAAGGATTGTAATTACAGGGTGGGCAACTCAGCAAAACTAGATTAAAGAGAACTGGTACAACATGCTAGTGAAACCAAGGTTTCAGCTACTTTTAATTTCCACGAAACTGCAGGAGCAAGCCCATAGTCTAGGATCAGTCAATTTTGTCCTGAATCGCTGTGCATGCTTTTTCTGCTGTTGAATTACTGCCGCTTTCCTCCCCAGTAGTGCCTGCATTTCAAATCAGATGCTTATTGCAGTGGGTGCAGAAGCACAGTTTGCAAAGTTTGGATCTTTTTCCATCCTGTTGAAATTAGATGAAAGGAATATGGTAATCAGTGGGACTGGAAATCTGTAACTGGCACCAAAATTTGGCTTTGGCCTTTGCTTGTGCCTGCAATAGCATCACACTGGTTGGGATGCTTCAGGACAAAGCACACTGCAGCAGCTGTTTGGCCTTGAAGTTGCCACCGCTTTTTTCTTCAGACCTGAAACTTGACCTGAGCTGAAGCTGAACCTTTCTGATGAAGATTTTAAATGAACTGGTATTTTCTATCAAAAAAAAAAAAAACAGTTTGCTAAAATACTTATTTGTTTATGGACCTTAAAAAAATGTTGTTGACATAATTTTACCTAAGCATCGTACAAACAAAATGTTGGAATGAGACAAAAGTAGAAATAAAACTTGTGGAAGAAATGTAGATACTTAACTTTGTTTTCATTAAAATTCAGGGGAAAAATGCAAATTTTCAGCCATTTTTCTTTGGAGATATTACACCCTGATCCCTCTGTTAAGACTGTAAATTCTTTGTAGCAAGGCTGTTCCTTACCCTGCATCTACACAGTCTTTAGCACAAGGCTGGATTGTGGCTCTTGGCTCTGCAAATGATATCAACCTTCAGTGACACTGCAAATTGCCACATCATTTTTTTTTTTGTCAATGGACACAATGTAGAAGAGACACAGTTTGGGGATAAGTTTTCAAGAGACAGGAATTGAAATGGAATTGAGATGATCTTTCAGAGCCTACATACTCCACCGACTTGTTTAGTTGTATTTTTCATTTCTCTCTGTTGAACCACATGGACACAAATCAAAGCACTTGCCAGGAGATTCCTGGCTGTCATGTGGATTTCCAAAGCTATTGCTCTGGTTAAGTTTTAACTGCTTAGACAATAGAAATATAGTCCTCTCAGATATAAATTACATCAATATGTTAGAGTAGTGATGGAGGCCTGAGTTGTCCCTAAGCCTGAGGGGAGCTCAGAAATGGTCATCTTTTGTCGTGGGGAAATAAAAAGCACAAACTTCCCCAGGGAGGGCAGAGTGACAAGTCCTGATGGACTCACAGAGCTGCCCAAGAGCACAGACACAGACTGTGGTCTCTTTACCATGGGGAAAGTTGATCAGTTTGTAAATATGATGTCCGTCAGTCTGTAATTCTGCCCCACCAGCTGTCTCACCCCTGGCTTTGTAGAGCAGTGAATTTGTTAAGAAGGCAGGAGCTAAGATTACACAATTGGTCTTTGACAGACAGCAAACATGGGAAAATACAAACGGACTAGGGATGTGACATTGCGAAATGCTTGAGGCCAGTGTGATATCTCATGGAGGATATGAGGCATCTCACATGCTATAGCTTGTAGCAAATACTCTTAAATGGTTGTTTGCGTCTTTGCATTTCAGGTTGAAGGAGTTCAATGTCTTTGTTGTTTTGGATAATAATTATCATGATAGTCAAATTCTGCTTGGCATTGTTCCTATATGTTGTATGAAGATCTAGCACCAAAAACTGTATCTGAGTGCCAGGCTGAAAAAGAATTTCAGAAGAAAAGGTAAAACTGGTAGAAGCCAAACTTTGTAACTGTTGAATAAGTTTGTGTTTTGGTTTTTTTTTTTTAATTGACCTTGGAATAAAAACTAATCTAATCTAAACTAAAAACTGTGCTTTAGACAGGGTTTGTGTCATTCATATGTGTACTCTTCTTTCACGCCATTTATTTTCAACTTTATCCAGATTTTCTGGTTCCCTGAGTACCGGGGAACTCTTACCGATTCTGTAGGATCTGGGCAGTTGCAGCTGATATATTCTCCCTTGAGTTGTGCACACTGCAGTTTGTGTCAGTGCAACATTTTTGAGCCTTGCAAAAACAAGTGAGCTAATCTGGCAGCTTGCTCGCTATCTCATGTTTCTAGTTCTGCTATATGATCCAACCCTCTGTATCGTTTGCACAACCCTCTAACTGATATCCTCCTCTGGACTCTGGCCATCCATTCCTCTTGGTTATCAATGTCGGCTTCGGCGAGAAGTCTGATACACTGGAAAAATACTTTAAAAAGTCAAATTTCCTGAGGCACTATCTCTAATGCGGCCATTATTTGTTTCATTGCTGTATCCTTCACTTTTTCTATTTCACCCCCTTAGAAGAATGACTTTGCATGGGAAATTATTGTCTTGAAGCCAGATGATCCTTTACATATGTTATTCCTCTGTGATTTTTCATTCGCTTGAAAATTACAAAACTTTTTTATGTTGTACGACTAGTATGTTTATTCTTCAAGAGTGTTGAGCTTCCCCAGACGTGTACAGTACATACATTACCATTTTGTCCTTCATCAGTTCTTGGACTCATAGCCGGAGGCAAAGATGTTAGGATTTGCTTGAGCTGAGCAATACAATATTTTTGGTCAGCTGTGAAGTTGATTAATAATTTGGAAATTAAATCAATATCAATATATTCTTTGACTTTCATTACAGTGAAGTTTGCATGTAAACCTTTTGAACTGGCATTCCCAGCCTGAGTAGGGAAACATGGTAAAACTAAGCTTATGGGTTTGGTTTGGTGTCATTTTCCTTGTGACATTGCAAAAATGAAATGAAACTCCAAGGACTAGCAGTTTGATGATAATTTTTGCTGTTTAACTTCCTTGATTATTCTTGATTATCAAAGCAGAAAAGGTTTTGAATGCTTCTAGTTTGTGGTGCCAAGTATTAAGTAATTTACACATTATAAAATTACTGAGTCCCTTTTTATCTGAAAGTTTGGATCCTGAAAAATAAAACATGAAAAATAAAGCTCCAAAATTTGATGTCCTTTGATGGATAAGAAAGGCTAATTATCAGAGTCAGTGAGTGCTCTAGTTGTTCAGCAACGCTGAAAAAAAATCCCAGGTAACTTTACCTGGGTAAGAAAATGTCTTAAGAAGTCAGAACCAAATTTCATCAAAATCAGTGGGAAAACTGAAAATTTCAAGAGACTTGTGGTAAAGTCCTATGTACTTAATTCTAGTTAAATATGACTGGTGTAATTAATTTAAATTCTTTCTGGTGTAATTTACACAGTAAACTTTCTTCAATGCTAAAGACTTTATAACCTTATAAACATCGTGTGTGCTCTTAAGAAGACTCCTTCAGACTTTCAATCTGACAATAGTTCACCAATACCAGCCAAAGCTGAGACAGTCAAAACTGAAAATTTTTGCTGCTGCACATGTTGGATTTTTTCTTCCTGCTGGCGTTTTGTGTTTTCAGAAATGTGTGGTACCTGGGTACATAGCAAAAACATTAGACAAGTGTTGCAAAGTTCCTTACGTAGTTGACAAACAGAGTTTACTGCAGTTATTAAACCTCACAGCCCCTGAAGGAGGCAGGATTAGGATGCAGGATGTACAGCCACTCTCTGTGAGGACTGACAGTACTTACATCCAACTCTGGTATTTTTTGACTTCTGTTTATATGGCATTCAGTGTAATTTAAGGCTTTATTCAGGCTTCAAATGTATCAGATTACCAAAAGTCTATTAAAAGCAGTAGCCAGTCTCTTCATTTTTCAGTCTGAACCCAAATGAATGTCCTACTTTCTCTCTCATCAATTTTCTGAAGTAGGTCATGAAGTTCAGGAATGAAACTTCCAGCTTAACAAATGGAGGTCTATTTGGAGAGAAAAAAATAGAGCTGCCTCTTACATCATGATGCTATGCCCTTCCACTTCCCACTCACTTCTGCAAAACTACCTTTAGCACTGGGATCTTTTCCCACCTTTTGCCAAAGAACACGTACCAGCTGTGCTCCAGCTCCATGTTGGAACTAAATCTGTGCGATGAAATGAGGCCACACTACAGTCCCTCCAGAAGTCATCGATTCGGTAGACCAGGCTTCTGTATGTGTTTATGTAATGTGATTTTACACAAAAGTATGTAAATTGCCTCTGTATTTCAGATAATGCTTTAAAAAGACTGAGGGACTCCAAAGCAATCAATAAAATCCATCTCCAGAGTGCCTCTGAACCCAGCCATGAACAACATCATTATGCAGATCATCATCACTCAGTCATGTTCTGCCAACTGACAAAGCCTTTTATTAGACAGAATTTAAACTAAGTCCTGGAGCAAGTCCAGAGGAGGGCCACAAAGATGATCAGAGGGCTGGAGTACCTCTTGTAAGAGGACAGGCTGAGAGAGTTGGGGCTGTTCAGCCTGGAGAAGAGAAGGCTCTGGGAAGACCTTATAGTGGTCTTCCAGTATCTAAAGGGGGACTTACAGGAAAGAGAGGGAGAAACTCTAGCAGGGTTATGGAAGAATGAGGGGTAATGGTTTTAAAATAGAAGGAGTTAGGTTCAGATCAGACATCAGGAAATTTTTTTTTACAATGAGGGTGGTGGAGTACTGGAACAGGTTGCCCAGAGAGGTGGTAGATATCCCATCCCTGGAAACATTCAAGGCCAGGTTGGATGAGGCTCTGAGCAACCTGATCTGGTTGGAGATGTCCCTGCTCCTTCCAGGGGGGTTGGACTGGACGGCCTTTAAACGTCCCTTCCACCCCAAACTCTTCTATGATTCTACGATTCTTTATCAGACTTAGACTGAAATAATTCAGCAGCATAAGATGTGCAACTGTACCTCCTTTTGCGAAATCACAACCTGCTTAAATGGATAGTAGCCTATTTCCGGGCACTTCTGTGGCCAGAGCTGCATGCAGAATGAGCAGCATTTCAGATGTTGCTCCATCATGACATACTGAGATGTGGCTTAGGCAAGATCTTGTTTAATAACTTTGTTCCAGAATATTCCACTGAGTCTCTAAAATCAGTCCCAAGTGTCTGCCCATGTTCAAATATCTCCCTCTTGGCCCAGTTGCCCACCCATTGTCAGCTGCCCTTTTCTTTTATCCCATTGCCTCTTTCGGTTTACCAGTGACTCCACTCTCACCCACCTGACGCTGCTTACATTAAAAATGGCAGGGTTACCTCCACACTGCCCTTTGCTCATCTCTCCAGGAACCTGCTGCACTCTTCAAGTCTCTGGTCACATATGAAATCACTTAGTCAAGAATAGGTTGATGGGTAAATGAACTTTGTTACTACCAAGCGCAAGTGGACTTCACCAGAAGCCCACCCAAAGAGTTCTAGGTACAGCCTTATATTTTAGGGAGAAAACCAAACAAAAGTATATGTGCTCCCCTTCTTTTTCTTAGGCTCTATTCCTGCAAAATGACCTCTGAGATCTTCCCAGAGCATAACCCTAACTGCACAAAGCACAAAGATCAACCTTGCTAAGGTCACTACTACTATAGGGTACTTTATTTGCCTTGTCCAGTGAAGATTTGAGGCTCACAAATCTCTTAGAAGTTCTCTGGTTCAAGTCATAGCAACTCAGACATCTCCCCAGTGTAATCCCCACATTTATATGAGATGATGGCTCACACCAAGAGAAGCAAGGGGATTGAGGATATTAATTTTTAAGGGCAAAGGTGGTAACTTTGCATGCGTTTGTGCAGAATCTAGCACTATAGGGCTCTAGTCTCGAATGAGATTTCCAAGTTATGTTGTAATACAAACAAACAATAATAATAGAGAGCGGGTAAGGATAAGAGAAGGAGGGGGAAGTTATGATTAATTTTTATCAGACTTCCTTCTCCTTTCCACAGAGCAGTTCAATGTGAAGTCAAAGTTCATTGACACGTTCTCTGTAGTCTGTGGGATGATTGTTTTATATTAGCCATTGACTTGGCCTGCATTGATCCTTGAGAATGTATCGCACAAATCATTTTGCACTAAACTGCTGAATCGATGAAGAAATCTCCTGGAAAATTTATATTAAAAGTCGCTGTTTGCCTAAATGAGTTCCCTGTGCCCCATATTGAATATTTCGCTGATGAATTGAATGACTTTAAATTTGAACATTGCAGACCCATTAAAGAATGAATTCTTAAATCAACTTCTGCCATTTATGATTGAAATGAGATTTCCCCTGCAATAGACTAGCTGTTATATAAATCAGTTGTGCATTTTATACTGTACCATAAACAAGATATAATTCTTTTAAATACACAACAGGTGCCTTAAATCTTTTGATGCATCTTGTATTTATCTGATGTTGATTTTAGTATATTTACACCAGGTAACTAATATGAGTTTATAATAGAATATAGTTTCTGAAGGTTAAAGAAGCCATAATCTTTGTTTCTAAATGCAACTGAGTTTTCAGGGATTATACTCTACATCACTGTTCACAGCTCAGATCTAAATTTAATCTAAAATAAATAATTGTCCCTTGCACTATAAAAAAAGCAAACCATCTTGAGTAAGATTATGATTAGGGCAAATCTGACTCTTAGTGTGACATAGAGGAACATTTTTTCTGCTATCTAGTTTTTAATATTGCAGTGAATAGTTGAATTTCTTTCCTTGCCACTAGGACACTCTGCACCTTCGATGACCTCTGTATTTACGGGCTCAGGTAAATGACTCAAGCTGGTATCAAAATTAGTCCATATGCTGGTCCAATTTTGAAGTTATCATCTCAGATACAGGACTTCCACTAACAGTTTTCTGGAGTAACAGGTGTCAGGGAAGTGGTTCTTTACTTTTTCCAAAAATAGCAGCTTTTTACATAGATCTTGTTCATCATGAGAGATGGTTGTTTCCTACTCAGGTTCCATAAGGAGGTCACTGCTGCAGTTGGATTGGATCTCCTGATTTCATGGGAAGTTGCCTTTGTTTTAGGGTTTGGACCAGGTGGATCTCAGAGGAGCAGTAAGCTCCAAATCACTGTCCTCTTCCTCAGGGAACAGATTGAAGGGGACATAAACAGAGACTATGAGGGTCAAATTAGCATCTGGAGTAAATCAATGTATTTTATTTGATATCTAGGAACTCTATGGACTCTATGTACTCAGCAACTTTTGAATAGACAGAAATTGCCAAAAAATAACATGGGAAGCTTCAATGAGCTACAAGTGAGGAGCAGGAGCTGTGTTGTGGATTAGCAGACAGGCAGGTCTGGAGGTTAATTTTACATTACTCTTTTCCTATCCTAGATAATGTGGCATTTAGAAGTGCTCACGGTATCAAATATTAAAAAAAAATGGCAGCCCCAGAGGAGGGACAATAATGAATACAGAAAATTTCATACAGTGTGGAAGCCAATTGAGGAATGCATGTTTTCACCATTCATCACTTCAGGATAGTGTATTTCTTCATTGCTGTTGCCTCAAACATACCCTACAAGGGAGTTCTGTATTGTGTTGCAGAGGTGGGGCCTCCCACCTAACCCTGCTCTGACGCTTGTCCTCACCTTCCTCTGCCCACAGCTGAGCACACACTGGATCTGCCCCATGGGCTCACCCAGACACCATGTTCCTGATGACAAGCCAAAGTCACACTTCAAAGCATGCTGCAGGCACTTCTCAGTTTGGATTTGACTCTTTTCCTACAAGCACGGCACTTTCCTTAGCCAAGCATGGAGAAGACGTGGGTACAAGGTACTGTGACCGTTCTTTGAAAGAGAAAACCTTCCTTATTTTTGTTTCATTCCTGCCAGTAACAGGGTTCAGAAGCAGCTTCCAGGGTAAAGATGTCTTTAAATCACAGGTGTTGCAGAAGGGCTAGCATCGCTCACTTTAACCAGGTTGTAAAATCCCACTATTGAGGCCATAGTAACTAATGTTTCATCCCATGGCTTCTAATGTTTTCATGTATCTGTGGGACTCTCCAGTCCAAGGACAAACATCAAGGGTTTTACAACTATCAGTTGATCATTTCTGCTAAAGTAGGGGAGGTGGATTCTCAGCAAGATAACAAAAGTGTTATCTCTATCCAGGGAGGATATAAAGGATATTGGGAGGATAGCATCTAATTGAAGATTCAATTTTCCAAGTGTCAAATTGTTTTGATGACTAATTGATTTACATAGACAGAATTAATTCACAAAGCAAATATTTTAGATCTTTCTCTCTGTCTTCTTCTGTGGCAGGCTGAGAGAGTTGGGACTGTTCAGCCTGGAGAAGAGGAGGCTCCGGGGAGACCTGATAGCGGTCTTCCAGTACCTCAAGGGTGCCTACAGGAAAGAAAGGGAGAGGCTGTTCAGTAGGGCCTGTTGTGATAGGACGAGGGGTAATGGTTTTAAATTAGAGAGAGGTAGATTTAGATTGGATATTAGAAAAAAAAAATTCACAATGCGAGTTGTAGAACACTGGAACAGGTTGCCCAGCATGGCGCCAGTGCCAGCACCGAGTACCCAGAAGTCGGGGAAGGGTCGCAAGTAGGAACAAATGGACCTAATCTGCGAGACAAAAGAACACCTGTCGCTCCAGCCAGCAAGTCGGTTTTGTCGGGAGCCCTGCTAAAGTGTCTCTATACCAACGCACGCAGCATGGGGAATAAACAGGAGGAACTGGAGATGCGTGCACACGAGCAGGGCTACGACCTTGTTGGCATCACGGAGACGTGGTGGGA
>WHYT01017551.1:371890-383822 GCA_009806455.1 Tetrax tetrax
TCTGAGCAACCTGATCTAGTCAGGGAGGTCCCTGCTTCTTGCAGGGGGGTTGGACTAGATGACCTTTGAAGGTCCCTTCCAACTCTAACCATTCTATGATTCTATGATTCTATGATTCTATGATTGGATATTAGAAAAAAAAAATTCACAATGCGAGTTGTAGAACACTGGAACAGGTTGCCCAGAGAGGTGGTGGATGCCCCATCCCTGGAAACATTCAAGGCCAGGCTGCATGAGGCTCTGAGCAACCTGATCTGGTTGGAGATGTCCCTGCTCCTTGCAGGGGGGTTGGACTAGATGACCTTTGAAGGTCCCTTCCAACTCTAGTCATTCTATGATTCTATGATTCTATGATATTCAAAAAAAAAAAATAAAAACACCAAACCAAACCAAACAATTGATAGACTAGGATTGGCATGGAAGATGTTACAGAGTTTTAGCTGTGTTACAGAGTTCATGTTAAAGGGTTTTGATCTTTATCTTCTAGACACAGACCGTGGTAGGTCACTAATGTGAGGAAAGGTGTGATTTAAGGATCCAAACCTAAGACTAGGAGCCAGAAAAGGTCATGATCTAATTGCTCTATTTTGATGCTAAGAGACCAAGAAAAGGAAGAGAACATGATGGCCTCAGGCAAAGCTGTTGCAGAAGACCTCTTTGGCTCAGTTGAAAAGAGGCATAATGGTGTTTACTTGCTTCCCTCAGAGCGATATTGTGAGAATTAATTAATTAATGCTGACAAAATGCTGCGAAGGTCAAACATAATACGTAGCAAGAATGCAGGATGAAGTGGTGTGGAAGACTAATTGGGATAAATTTAGAATAGCTTTAGAATAGCCAAAACCACCAGTGAATTCTGCTGTAGGGAAGCTTTTTCTTTTTAACAGGAATTCATTTGCAAATGCCTCTGCTGGTAACACCAGGCCACTTTTCAAGGGCCTGGTCAGAGGCAAAGGCATTTCTTCTGTCTCCATTTCTCCCACACTTATCTTTTAATTCCTGAGGACTGATTGATGATACACTTCTCCAGAAGGACTGTGTTGAGAGCATCACTGGCACTACCAGGGGTAAATTTGGATCCAGCGCTCTGCCTATCCCAACCTCCCAAGAGAGTTCTCCATGTGCTAGACAGCAGGTTCATCTGGGTTATCAGTGCAACTTGTCTTCTTCTGACCAGCGACATAGGTCTGAACCTTCACTCTGAAGTGAAGGATATGGAGTAGCCCTCTCTAAACCTAGCACTGGACATGTTTCTCTGGGTTGACAGAAACAGAGACTTTATTGCCTTGGAGCAATTAAGGCGTGTCACTACAGTCCATGGTTCTGTCTTTAGGTTTTCAGGAAGGGCCCATTTCAGGTTCACTTGGGTAATGTCCTTCCTTATGTCCATGTGCAGGCACATAATACAACTGATAGTCCTGCCTAGATGAAAATAAATATGGTTCAGGACATATTTATACATACTAAGTTTTCAGTAAAAGCAGATTTGAGCCTTATCCTGAAAAACGCTGAATATGTTGTTCTGAATACCTTCAGTTTTGAAACTTTGAGAGAAAACACTAACAAGTATTTGAATTTTTCAGACAGGGAGCTCTTTGAAAACTTTCAAGAATCAAGATGTTTTGATGAAATTTGATAATTTTCTGAAAATGTTAAATACAACTACTACACTTTCAAAAATATGTTGATTAATTATATGTTAATATAATTATAAGTTATGAATTTTGAAATCTGGATATTTAGGTGATTCTGCCCAATTTTATCCAAATTCTTCCTTTTTGCTGACAAATGTTCATCCTCTATAATTCAATAAATTCTATATTTATAGTACTAATGACAGTTCACACTAGAAGTGCAAAAGTAATCTTAAAATGTTGATTTATTTTTCATTGTACATGTTGTGACCACAGTAATGGTCACAGGAAATTAATTTTCTGTGCATGTGCTGCTTCTGCATGCAGAACCAGTGTGTTTTACTTTTGCACCTTTTCATTTTCATCTTCATTGTCTTGTTCTTACTAAAATATTGTAATGTTTGAGTATCACCTCTGTCAAAAGAATATTCTCATTTTCATTGTAAAGAAATACATAAAAACATTTGCACTCTTTCACAAATCTCTGAATGAATCATTTCATGTATGAATATCACAGATATTTAGCACTTCTATCTTAAATTTTTATTAGCATACACAAAAGTTTAACTTCATAGTGTTTTATATTAGCTTTAAAGGAACACAGTTCTCAAAAAACAATGAAACAAACATTTTCATTTTTTTATTAACAATTTTTATATTTAAAACCTTAAATACAACTGCACTCTCTAAAAAAAACCCATTTTTTCATTACAATAGTTAGGCTGAGAAAAATAAAAATTATGCTTTTATCTGGAGCCAGACTTGATGCAATTGGACATTATGATGTCTTCTTCATGTAGCTATACCTTTCCCCTAAACAACAATTTGTTGTGTAACTAATGTCTTGGACAACAAATAATACCAAGTGCACCAGCAGATGGTTTGGATGGAGATCAGCTGAGGTTGGCTTGAGGCCACCACACTCATTTCATTTGTAACCAAAGAGCTACTTCAGCTGCAGGTTTCTTTGGAAAAAGCTGAGCAAATCAACATGCTTGTCCCACTGATGTTGGCAAAATTGTTGCTTGTACATCAGCTTGTGTGTTTTAGTTCAGATTATGGGTTTTCTTGTTGCTTGCATTTTTCAGTGCTCTTTTATACTGGATGAAATGCCAGAGCACGGTAAGTGTAATAGTGTCTGAGTGTGACACTGTCTTCAGTCAAATGAAATATGTGGTTTTTTTGTAAATTTGAAGAAAAATTTCAGTTATGTTTTCACTTTCTGAGTGCTAATGAAGAAAGAACATGTCTTTTGAAAAGGTGGGGCTGATAGATAATTATTTTTGCAGGATAAATCTAGTATACTTCCTTTTACTATTTAGCATTTTAAATCATTTTACATATACAGAACATTTGTGTCTAATTGAATGAAGAATCTTAATTCTTGTTACAAAAAAAATACTGTTAAATTGATATTACTTCATTGATTTTAATAAAGCCTTTGAAGATCTGAGAACAAAGGGGCCTATTGGTTCTTTAATTAGTAAAGGATTTATTCAATAAGTTATCGGACAAGTTAATTTACAGGACTTAATTTTGCTATTGAAAGGTTTAGCCTCCTTCCCTCCAAAATTGGGACGATGGACCATTCCAATACTGTGAAGGTGATGACCTTGTGATAACCTGTGTGTTCATCAGTCAAATTACTGTCCCCAGTAATGATAATGCCAAAGCTCTGGAACACTGGGGCAGCTAATCTGTATTCAAATTACACTCAATGAAACAGCAAGCACAATTCGAGTAATAACTCACTAGCACTGAGAGGTGAAGGGAGATGTTCAGACCCCTTCATGCGGATTGGACATTATCATACATTTCTTAGGTGTTGGACAGGTCTGCATGAGAGGGTTGTTAATGAAAATATCAATCAAAAACTCTGCTGACTTAATGGTCAATTTAAATTAATTAATTGGAAAGGAAAAAGTTGAGAAGGACAGCATTGATTGTTTAGCTCAAAGCAGTTGGCAGGCTAGGAGAGCGAGGTTGCCCAAATAAGACAACGTTTCCTATGTCAGCTGATGCCGTGTGTAAAATCTTAAGGCTGAAAAGATGGGGGAAAGCAGTAGGATGCTGTAATTTGAACACTTTGATACTTGGATCATGGTTCACTGCATTTGGGGATGGAATGCTGAATGTGATGGTGTAATATCAGCCTTGGGAAGGAAATCTATAGGAGAGGTAGAAACGGGTCAGGATGCACCAGCCGAGGATTCGACTCTCACTTTGCAGCCACGTGCAGGAATTATTTCATTCATGGATTATTTTTTTTTTTTCTTAACCCTCACAGCTTGTAATCTTTAGCTCAGAACATGTTGTTAGTTGTACCTAAAAGACTGACCCTCTGGATGTCAGTGAAGGACTCCTATTGATTTAGCGAAGCGAGAATTTCAGCCTGCGTCTGCAACGTTGCTCCTCACAAGTAAACCTGTGTTTCAAGAAAACATTTAATGCCTGGAAGCATTTATAAGAATTTTTGTATTAATGTGAAAGGAAAAGGATCTGTTGTTTTGTGAAACTAATGTAATGTCTTTGGGATGAATAAAGTACTAAAACTATATTTTCATTGTCTATTTTGAAAAGAAATACTTCAAATGAAGGTACTTCCTATACTTACATCTATATTTATACCTATAAATATAATTAAGTATCAGCAAAACTTTACAAGAAAAAAAAAGTTCAAGCTATTTTAAAACACATTTTGTTCATTGCATAAGCAAAGGTTATAGCAATCCAGTGTGGGAGCAGGCTAAGACTTGAGATCAATCAAGACCTTGTATCAGACTCCCATGTTTTGTACCCAAAATTCAACAGGCTTTTAAGCTCAGTGCTAAGGAAATACAGCAGGATTTGGTAAATTAATGAGATTTTAGCTGTCTAAAACACAATCCATACTTTCTACTACCTGCATTGGGTTGTGATGTGGGTGCCATGTAAGATCTGAGGATCTAAAATATTTTTGGAGATCCTGGGATATCCAAAACCGTTACTCCAAAACATTTTTATCCAAACACTCTGTCTTGTCTCCAGCCAACTCTTTTGGTCTGGTTTTAATTTGTTTCCGAATGCTGCTGTTTCTGAATCACACACAGTCATTTGCATCAGAGCAGAATACAGACATCAACCCCAAGTATAATACAGTGGGAAATAAATGTGAGACATAAAATGAGATGCGGATGCAGCAGTTTTACTGTGGAAAGAGTCTGACAGGCAACGCTGGGAACGGTTCTGATGTTGTTATTATTATCACTCTTTTTATTATTACAAAAAGAATGGGAACAGTAAATTGGCCTGATGAGATGGAAAGAAACCAAAACAAAACAATTAGCCAGTAAACACAATGTGGGGATTATATATTTAAGTCAATGACAAATGGAGCAATACATGACACATTATAAGGAAAATAAAGACACTGGACTGACTTCCTATTCCCTCTTCCACTTCTCCACATATCCGTTCCCCAAAGCAGTATTAAAATTATAAGAAGGGACTCAAACAAATGCATTTTCAACTAAATGTAACTTAGTCCTCTGTAGACTACAGAGGCAGGTCTCCAGTCAGATTTCACACCTGACTTCTAGAAAATGCTTAGCGTAATGGATATACAGTGGATCAAGGCTACTGAAAACACTGCAAAGAAAATTTACCAAGGCTCAAAAAGCCCTGGTGATGGGGTTCGTGGCTGTGTTCAGACAATCACAGTCCCCCAAAGTCTCCCCACTGTCACCATGTAAATATTGTTCATTTCCAGAAGCACCGAGGCACATTTCTAGCTCTATCCAGGAGCTACCGCTCACCTGTTCAAAGTTATCGTGGAGAATATTTCACCCAGGTCCCAAGAGAAAATAGATGAGAACAGCTCTGACACGGGAAGGGCAAGGGGCACACGAGCAAAACCAGTGGTGGCACAGCTTTTTCAGAGGAGTAACTCGGCGCAGCCCAGACCCGATGATTCTGCAGTTTGAAGATGTGCTTGGTTGAATAGACTTCTTTCTCACTGGACTGTGTTAATATAATGGCTGTACAGCTAAAACGTAACCTCAATAAATGGTGTTTGCTGTTTGCAAATGCCCTGGCTTTGCTTTCAGATGTAATCTCCCACCATAGCCGTTCAGTGTGGCCTTGACTGCTCACCACCCTGGCAGTAGGTGAACCCCTCTGGGTTTGGTTCTCCCACCCTAACATTCAACCGAGACAACCCCTCCATTCAGCTGTGGGGGTATCCCTAGGGGGTTATATAACAGCTGTAGAAGACCTGTATCTAGAGGTATATTAGGAGCCTTTATATGGTTGTAACTAAATCTACGCCTGCGTATAACACTCTGTCATACTGTGTACTTGGAGAAGCAGATTCATGCAGGGAATGAAGAATAGGCCAGAAAGTACATGTGAAAATATGACTACTGGTGCCTTCATCCCAGTCTTGCCTCGGTTTTGTCATTTAGGGGGTGAATATAATGACCAGACACCAGAAAGTTTTCACTTGTAATCCCAACACTGATTCTTTCTGTGGTTTTGGACAAGCTACTTAGACTGACCATAACATTTCACCATCTCTGGAAGGGAAATGCCAACATCCAACACACCCACTGTTCGTGGATGTCCAGATCTCTTCCCAGCGCTAGTTTTCCTGTGTGTACTATGAGGACTGGGCGAATCTGCTCCTGCATTGCCTGGCTAGTGTCTTGCTTGGGGAAGTGGATTCCCCAGCATGACCCAGGAGCCTTAAGGTTGAAGAAATTAGGGTTGTCTACAGGATCTAGTGATAGGTGCCAGATTTCCTCTTTGGTATGAGGGCAATGTAAAAATGTCTATGAACTATTTGTAGTTGGGCTATAAAGATATAATTAAGCTATCAGAGGATATAATTAGAACACAGCCACTGTTATAAGTTTGAGGATTAGATACTATGCCTATGTAATTAATCAGGCTGAATGAAAGTCATCCTGGAGTATAACTGCATGGACTATTTTATCATTCTTCTGGCTTAGGGTAACAGATTCTGTGAGGAGACTTGTGAAAGGCAAAATGGTGCCATGGTTGGAGCAAGTCAGGAAATGACCTTCGGCACTACTGGAGATGCTGAGGGTCTCAGGCTGGCAGGGACTCAGCCCCGTACCTCTAAGATCAGTCACAGCTGGGCTGGTCCTAGCCTGTGCCTCAGCACACTACACTGGGAGCCTCTCCTCAGGCTCCGTAAAATCTTCAGCTCCAGTTTTGCAGAGCCTTGCACAATCTTTTCATTACCAGCACAGAAAGCAAAGCAGACACAAAAAGTTGTTAAAAAAAGATGGCCTCTGCTATGTAAGTGCATCAGGACCTGGCCATGAGCAGAAAGTATTATACTATTTTATTTTCTTATGAATAACAATAAAATATTATACTGACTGCAATCTTGATGTAAGAGCTAGTAGTATTATTGCCCTTGTAGTATTTAGTTTGCTTGTATTTTCTCTTGACTTCAGATGGATTTTAATTTTGCATATGGTAGCTACACAGTGTGCATGTAAAAGCTTTAATAAATCTGCTTGTTCAAACTGAAATAGGCATTTTGTATTATGAGACTGCCTTGCTCCAAAACAAATCCACATGATTAGAGTAGTGGATTTAACTAATTGTCCTCCAAGCAGCTCCTATGGGAAAACAAAATGTTGTCTATGTTAACAGTGCCTCAAAAAGGGATCAGTCAGGATCAGCAAAAGCACAGCATCACGTGCTCTAGTACTGTATTGTTTACCAGCTGGCAGGAGGATAATTTACATAAAATCATTATCATTTGCTTTAGGGTAAGTACTGTCATAAAAACTGGTATCTGAACTGAGTCCAAAATCCCAATATGTAAGTACTGTTGAATTTCTAGGGAAATGCAGTTTGATATTCAGACCCCAGAAATCAAGCTTTGGATTTCACTCTGAGTGAGATCCTGAAGTGTGAGAGATCTGTTTTCCAGATCAAACCTGATGCAATTGTTCGTGTGAGATGTGACACTGACAGACACTTTTCAGAGACTTCTCTAGAGGCCAGTAATATCTACTATACCAATAATATTAATTAGATTATTACTACTACTGCTAATACCCACAACATGTTGTTGAAATGTGAGAACAAATTCTATGATTCTATGATTCTATGATTCTATGATTCTATGAACAAATATCTAAAATAGTTCAGATGAGCTGTGCTCTAGAGGTGCCTAACAAACTACAAGGGGAGCCTTGCGTTACGAGCTGAGGTCCAGATGTCCATGTGATTTCTGTTTAAAGGTAGGTGGCAGGAGTCCAGCCCTCAGTGCTTTGGTTTTTCACTGTAAATTGAGAAAAACATCACCCTGTGTGAACTTTGACATGGAGAGGCCAAGATAGGAGAAAAGGCTGGGTCATTCCCTCTACCTGCTCAGTGCTTGTTTTCAGCAACGAGAAAGTAGTAGCATAGCTGGAAAGATTGCTCCAGGACCACTAGCTGTGGTAAAGGTTGTTTTATCTGTTTTAGAAAAAGGCCAGCTAGTAAGTTTACTCTGTTTCCATGGTTGTCCCCTCTCACTGAGTGATGCAAAGTAGTGTCAGAGCACTGGAAGGACTGTTTTCATTAATGACATAATTACGGAATCACAGAATAGTTTGGATTGGAAGGGACCTTTAAAGGTCATCTAGTCCAACACCCCTGCAAGGAGCAGGGACATCTCCAACTAGATCAGTTTGCTCAGAGCCCCATCCAACCTGGCCTTGAATGTTTCATCAAGGCATGGTTTCATGTTTCATGGGGCATCAACCACCTCTCTGGGCAACCTGTTCCAGTGTTCCACCACCTTCATCACAAAAATTTTTTTCCTTATGTCTAGTCTGAATCTATCTCCCTCTATTTTAAAATCTTTACCCACAACAGGCCCTGCTAAAAACTTTCTCCTCATCTTTCCTGTAGGCCCCCTTTAGGTACTGGAAGGTTGCTATAAGGTCTTCCTGAAGTCTTCTCTTCTCCAGGCTGAACAGCCTCAACTCTCTCTAGGCAAGGAAAACAGATGGAAGCATAGTTAATTAAGAAATTCTCTGGCATTGCAGTGAGAATTTCCTGACCAACATTGAAGCAGTGTGGTGAGGACATACAGGGTTGCACAGACAAGACATAGCTGCAAAGCCCTGCAAAAAAAACCCACCCCAAAATGTTCAGGGTGGCTCCAGAAATGATCAACAGACACTTCTGTAGGTCTCATCCTACCACAGGCCAGTGTAGTGTTGTGGCCTAAAACCAGCAGTCTCTGCCCAGGAGAACTACACACGCAACTGCACGAGCCTTCTCCTGAGCTGAGAAGACTAAAGAAAGATATGGATAATTCTGCCCACTATGCTTAGTTTGTCAATAATTTCAGGATACATGTCTCCAGGGCTATTAAACTTCTGCCTCTCCTGATCACTCAGGTTCTTCAGGGAAGCTTTTCTAAAGAACTTGAATACTTGAATTTTACTGTGATTTGAGAATGTAATTTTGTGAGACTCTTTTGCAATTGCCTGCCTGTGTTCATATTAAGACTGCAGAGAAAAGCCAAAGTACAAGAAAAATTTTGTACCTCAGCATTGCATACCGTACATTGATACTGTAGATGCTTGGTCATTGGTAGGTCACTTTGCATATTGCAGAAGAGAGCAGGCAAAGCCAGTGTGTAATACACTCTGATATTATGTGCTCAAAGACCACTGAAGCAGATAGCAATTTTCTAGTAAAATTTTTACAAATTAGCTTTTTTTTTTTGGTATAAGTTATCACTGTCAGAGGGAGGTAGAGCTGACCTTTCTTCTTTTTTCCCTGAGTCAGTCATTACCTACATTTCTTCTCAATATGGCTTGCTCCACCTTGTCTGTCTTTGATGTTATGTTCCCACGTCATTATTTCTCTGATTATCTATTGCTCTGCAGTATCTGCTGGAAGAGTGGTCAGGGTGCTGCTGCACCCGTACCGTATTGCTTGCTGTCAAACCAGTGGCTTCAGTTAATGCATATCTGGGGCCGTGCATAAAGGAAGGGCAATGAACGCAAGCTCGAGGCGACAGAAGCCTAACCAAAAAGTCCATGCAAGACACTGGAGAGCAGCTAAACAGCAAACACAAAATTATGACAAACCTTCCTCGGCATCTGGGGTGAGACTCAGCAGACCTAATTGATGGTGTGGATAGCTAGAGCTGAACTAGTCCTTCTAGAGTCCTCTCGTAGTCAGCAGAGAAAGAGATACAATGACAGCTGACATTTGCACAACCTAAAATGGATTTTCCTTTCCAGTGATGAGAAACCTAGGAACCCTGGAGTACCCCAGAGGACTAGCTCAGCCTCAGAGAATTTCAGGGAGGATGTGAAGAAAGGTAAGGACTGAGGGTCCCGTGAACATTCCAGCCACTTTCAAAGAAAGTATGTGTGACTGTAAGAAGGTCACCTTCATCCCCCCCTGCTGAGCCAGGCTGGATAAGACCAGGCAATCTTCACAGGGATGCTTGCTGGGTAGAGAGGTAAGTCCACATGCATGTCCATGCTACCTTGGTGCCTCGACACCCACATCTTACTGCTCTTCAGAAGTGCTGAAAGAGACTTCACGTAAAAAACCACTCTGAACCTCAACAGAAAACAAAGGAGAAATATGAAATATTTTTCCAGTACCTAAAGGGGGCTTATAAGAAAGATGGGAGAAACCCTTCTGCAGGGCCTGTTGTGAAAGGATGAGGATGACTTAAATATAGAAGCAGGTAAATTCAGATTAGACATTATGAAAAAATTTTTAAAAATGAGGGTGGTGGAACACTGGAACAGGTTGTCCAGAGAGGTGGTAGATGACCCATCCCTGGAAACGTTCAAGGCCAGATTGGACGGGGCTGTGAGCAACCTGATCTGGTTGGAGATGTCCCTGCTCCTTCCAGGGGGGGTTGGACTGGATGGTCTTTAAAGTTCCCTTCCAACCCAAACCATTCTGTGATTCTATGATTCTATGGAATAGAAATAATGCTGCCAGACTCTATCATGTAAAGTAACCGGCATGGCCTTTGCTGGGGTTAGGATTTTGACCTTGTAGGTCCTTCCACGAGTGTGGCCCACATCCTTTCCCACCCCACGTACAGTAGCTAGCATGCCTGCAAGGCTCTTTTCAGACTAATTCCTGCTAATGTCATGCATGGCTAGTTAACCTCCATTTGATCTGTCTTTTAGAGATTTATTCATCAATAAAGGCGTTATTACTCCTTTGATGATAGTTAGTATCATTTATATGAATTGTCTATTGACGGACACATTTAACAAAGGGTGTTTATGTGCTGAACAATCACATAGTTTATTTATCCAATAATCATATAATCGATTTGAAAAAAAATTCAAGTTGAAGGACTTCTTTGAGATTTAAAGATTTCACAGTTTCCATCTGTGTCTAAGATGTTTAATTTGTGTTGGTTCTGTGTTACATTTCACTGGTATTGTTCCTACAAGGGGATCTTATAGATCAACCTCTGACAGCTCGCAGGTAAAGACTGAACCTGGCTAGCTTGTTTAGGATGATTGCTTAGGTATTTTTAATCACACATGACAGTATAAAAAAGTAAAATTACTGCACAGAGAGTGTCTAGAGGCACACTCAGAGAAGGTTGCCACTGATCACACTCGCTTTCCAGATAAAGTACTTTTTCAGCACTAAGACTATCATCTCTACAGTGGTTACAAATATCTACTGACGACTGAAAGGGAAGAAGCTGATTTCTCTGATAGCTTTTCCTGGCTGATGTCATTACATTATCACAAGGCATAACATTGCTCACTTAAACTCAGATAAAAATTCAAACTGAATCAGAAAACCTTTCTTGTCTAGCAAGTCCCATAGAGCTTGGATTGAAGCACTCCTAGATTTTGTGCAGGAGGGCAGTGCCAGGTCTCCAGTGGGGCAAATCTGGTGCTCAGATGCCCCTGAAATCACCAGAATTGGCACCACAACTCCTCTGGGAAGCCAAGGAAAGAACCTTGATATTGAATATTGGACCTCTGTTTGTAGTGACTGACATTAATACCACACCATCCCACAAGCCCCAAGTATCAGGCTATCCATCACATATTATGTTTGTCTCCTAATGCAGGCATTACAAACATTCAAGGAGTGGCCATCAAGGTTGCCTGGGTTTAAATAGTGGATATTTTATTTCCTAACCCTGGCAGATGCTCAATGTCAATCACGTGTCCACTTCTCAGAAAGGACAAGACTGCATTGACTACCTGTGACCTACAGTTTCCTACAGGTAGGAAGGGAGGCTGGGCTTTCACCCTGTGAAGAGTTACCCAGTTGTG